>JAWPHD010017123.1:0-46243 GCA_037043455.1 Cyrtodaria siliqua | reverse complement strand
CCAGAATATAAAAAACAAGACATTACGTCAATGTTCCACACACCGTACATTTAAGTACCAAATAACGTGACTGTGTCCACATTTACAGTGATCAGCACTGTAATATCAAATAACAATGTACCTATTGTAATTGTTCTACATAGGTAGTATAACATATTAAATACATATAATTTAATTTCATACAGGCATTGACTATTGCTCGGAACTTTATCCGGTTGTAATGCCTTAGTTTTGATACCTAAAAACGTTGATATATGAGTTACACTTTCAATTCAAAATCAAATAAGTACAAAACTATACTATAGTTCTTTGTGCCTTGCTTTCCACTTTGACAATAACGAACTCAGGTTACCTGCACTTTGTACGGCCAAAAACGAAATATAAAATAGGGTTTTCTGTTGCAATTATGTTTTGACATAGAGCCGGAGCGTTTGGTACTCTCAATACTCTGACAAGGCTAAGCAGACGATTATGCACTCAGCTGTCTGTGAAGCTGGCCAATTAGCAATTCGGGGACCAATAATCCTTGTCATGGATATCCCTCTTGGGAGGTATTGAAGACAGACGCCATTTTTCTGCGAGAGAGTCAGGTCTGTCAACCGTCAACATGTAGATTGTATACGCTATTACAAATATGCTGAGGAATTAACGTTTAAAGTTACTCTCCCAACAATCTACACTTAATATATGCTATTTAATAATACACATTGTACCATGTTTATATACCTGCATGTTTGAGCATTATGATATGTATACTATATTTATGACCTCATGATGTCATTACTGTAATGAACTGAGTGAATAAATAGAGAATAATCAACAATCTCAGTGTGATACGAAAACTATGTCACGAGAACACGTAATTCGGTTAAAAAACTCAATTCGGTTAAAAAACGAGTTCGAAGAACGAGTTGGTTAACCGAATTACGTGTTCGAGTGACATATTTTGTGTATCACACTGAGACTGTTGATTATTCTGTTTATTATATACATATCAGCGATTTTTTAGGTATATTTAATTGAAAATACTCCCCCCCCCCCCCCCCCACACACACACACACCCCAACCCACACAAGGTGCCCTCACGTATGAACACATTTGGCAGATTCTGAAATAAGCCGTTAAAATTATTTTCTGGTTGAAAGCAGTAGCAATCTACAGGACCATTAAATACAAAAATGGTAAAAAAAGTAGTTCCGACAAGTATCAGACAAAAGGGATATCGTCACACCAGTGACGATATAGAAAAATGATATCGTCACTGGTGTGACGATATCACTTTTGTCTGATACTAAAAATATGTCACTGAGAAATCCTTATAAATCACTGATAGGTATATAATAAAATATTTGATTTTGAATATAACACGTTTAATAACGCGTTTAATTACCTATCAAATGTTTCAGTTTAACAATATGCAAACTGTTTAAGCCGAAATTAATGTTTTATTTCATACCCCAGCCAACCCCCCGTTTTCGCTTCTTGGAGAAGGGGTTGGTTGGGGTATGAAAGTTAATACTCGGACCATGTAATGAATGAACTAAAGTTGATGCAGCTGATGTTTATCAATTTAATTGTTATAATAACTATGTCTTAATTATAATGGTTGCAGTTTTTAAGCTAACATCTCTGTTGTATCAAAACCAAACAGGCTTAATAAAGTCTGACGTCTAAATACTTTCTGAACATTGCTTGATAGGACCAATGTTTATAGACTTAAACATTACTCTTAAAGTTTGTCCTCTCCTATGTGAACTTATATTCATAGTGAATCCGTGAATGTGTACGCATACTGGATAGTATGCAAGAAGATAGAAATTTGATTAAATTTTCATTTTACTTTTATATATTTTATGCTACTTTTGTTTTATAAAGGAAACATTGTTAGTGTATTAGTGCCAAATATTAGTGCCACAGAATGAAGTTTGACGATATTACCATTTTACTGGGGGAAGTCGGCAAGTACCAGAAGATACTGTATTTATTGGTATGCATACCCGCTATATTTACCGGTATGCAGATGCTGTCATCCGTCTTCACATTGGCCATCCCATCACATAGGTAAGTCATTGCTCAATGATTGAAAGAAATATGTATGCAGAATGCATATTCATAACCATCACATCCTGTTATTATATTCAGTAGGTGAACATAAAGGAACTTACTCGCACTTTATCCCGAAACTCTATATGAATAATCGAAATATTAGACCATAATTTAAATTACATGTATCCATATTAATGTTTTAAAATCCGACAGCATCACAAGAAGATACATAACTGTACACAAAAGGTAAAGCTTGTAATATAAATAGTTAGTTTGATAAAGGGATAAAGTCAGTTGAGCATCAGCAATAAACACCGAGTATAACCCCTACGAGAATGTGGAGGTGTTTTATTTTATTGATCACTGATTGGTCAAATTATTTTGATGATGAGAAAGTTATGAATAGCAGGGTCTGATTTGCATATTTTCCGAAATAGTTCACGCCTTATTCTTATTTCCAAAATGTGCTTGCCGTCTTATTTGTTTCCTTCCTTTCCTGTCAATTCCCGCATGGTTGTGACCCACTCCACATAGGAAATAGTGTATTGAATATGGTCATGCAAAATATGATTATGCCTTACAACGCATGCACATGCAAGTACAGAACATAAACTAAATTAAAGGTTAACACTTGTAATGAAATATGACATAATATAACATGCGAAACTATTTGCGAAAAGGTAGTGCAATACAGCGTGATGTGAAATACATTGCATGTAGAAAGTATTAAGAAAACTTCTTATTTATTAATTATGGCTCATCAACACATTGGTTTGTTTGTTTTGAGCCTCTCTAGAGAATGGTGAATGATACATAAAAAAGAACCGTGTCATACTCTTATTCACTAAGATTCTTTAACGCGTAAGGGGGATATTATAGTTTATATTGAAATTGTATGAGATTGACGATCTGTGAGTCACCCTACGACAAAAGAAATAGTTCCAGGTAATATTTCTCCATACAAATTCAATAACTTTTTGTATTGAATTCTTTCATATTTTTCCGCTTAATATATATTGTAAAGAGCTATTGCCTACCATATATGTGAAAAGTGTTCGTTTTATTTTCCTCGTTGTTTCGTTGTTTTTGTTCCTGTTTGTTCTTCGAGACTCGTCTCTTGTCCGTCGGCTTGGGACATCAACCATGAGGTCCCGTGTACAGTTTTATTTTGGGCGGTTGGATACTTTTAAAAAAAATGCTGGGTTCACGATAGAAACAACTCACGTATTTTAAACGTTTTAATGCTGAATTAGTCATTTTCGGCATTTCTTTGAGGTACAATACTAAATGTAGTACTTACTGTTGATGGTGTTTGTATAAACATTCTTTCCTATCGTCATTTACATGTTTTCAACAGAGAAAGTTACATCATTATTTAATGAATTAATAAAAGTAGAGTGGTGGCCCTTGAATTATTAAAAAATGCTATGTTTTGCTTTATTAGTGCTCCAACACAATTCTGAAAATGCCGCGCATTACTATTCATCAGTATGTTTACCTGAAATCGTACTTGGCCTCATAAATCGCGCTCACCAACCTACATTCCATTGGTTTGTAAACCCACCACTTATGTTTATAAATCATGTATTGAATAAAACTTTAATTGGTACGTTTTTACACCATTTGAGGGTATTTTAGCAATACAACATTATTTTTAAATATATTTAAGCAAGGAGATTTACCGATCTCGTCGTTGTGTATACATGATTCAGCGTCCAACTTGATAGGAATACAACACTGAAGGTGATTAGCCTCCTTCTAAAAATGTGTTGAGGGGATGGTTATTTAAATGTATTTGATCAATATGCCAACGCCTCATTTTGGGAAAGATAAATATGTTTTAATACAAAAGTATCCAGGAAACATCTGTAAAAACACAATTACTTACCTCAGTCAATATTTGGAGTAATACGTCTGATGGACATATGCAGGGCAGGAAAAAATAATAATAGCCTACTCGTCCTGTAGGACTAGTGGATTGGAAATCTCACTCGTCCTTCAAAAAATCTACTCGTCCTACAAAAAACAAGTTATATCATGATGTGTTTATTAACTAAAACCAACACTGTATTTTAATGTGGTTAGTATTTACTGATTCACAACAAAACTTCTAAATAGATAGTCAAATTCACTAAATAAATAGTCAAATTCACTATTTGTTTATTTTTTCAAACACTTTGTGCTTGCCACAAACAGCTGGTCATAAATGTCAGAATTATTTGGGTCTATCCTCATGTTTTCACTGTTCATTTCGCTGTTATTTGGTTATGCTCAATAATCTGCTTTAATACTTACAGACAGTGTCACTTTAAAGTTTGTTGTTATATTTTCGTACTTTAAAAAACATAACAATATTGAGAAAGTAAGTTTAAAAAAAAATAAAAAAAATTACCCCACCCACTCCACCAAATATTGGGCGCGATTTTTCAAAAACGGCCGTGCAACGACGGCTGCACGGATGGCTGGCTAATAACTTCCCCTCTGAAAAATAACCGATAGTATGAAACAAATTCAGTACGATGTACAGTAGTACGAATCTAATTGTGGACGAAGAACGAAATTTCGTAGGAGTTGTCGTTCTTGAATTCATTCTATTTTTAGAAGCAAGTCTGCTTGCTTACCAACAAGTAAACATCCGGTTTTGATTTTAACTGCGCAAATATCGTATTTCTAGCTAGACACGCGATTTAAGCTAGAAAAAAATAATTAGCTCATCAATTTTTTCACTTGTCCGACAGGACGACCAGACAGGAAAACTTACTCGTCCTGCACGAGGTGTCACTCGTCATGACGAGCGGACGAGTGGATTTTTCCTGCCCTGCATATGAATTAACAACAATGATATGAATGTGACAGTTAACATGGTATAAACTAGAATGTTTATGGCATATGTCTATGAGAATATAAACATTCACCAGTATGGCAACAATACTTAGTGTTTATGGCATATGTCTATGAGAATATAAACATTCCCCAGTATGGCAACAACACTCAATTTTTAATCAAATTGTCATTAATTAGGTTTTTTCATATTGTCCGAGTTGTTGGTCCTCGATAGTCCTTGGACCAATAACTATGCCAATATGAAATCACTTAAATAATATTATCATAATATTACAAGCAAGGTTTTACGCAAGCGTAAAATAGCGAGAGAAAATAGCATATATCTGGGTATGAACTGGAAACACAAATTTAACATAATAATAGACCAAGTAACGGGTGTTAAAACAATATTGAAAAAAAAAATGTTGTCACAGAGACATAAACACGCCACGACCTTTTTTTCTTACCAGACACATTTTCCCCGATTTTTATCATCAGTTCTTCCTACCAAACATTTTGACTCTCTGTTCAAATATCTTGACATGCCTTACATAATGATTACAAATTCACCGGTGTAAGTTAGCGTGCGCATTACAACACATATAAACTGTTATCAGATTGCGTTATCAAAAGTGTAAAGGAACTGTACATTGCTACATTACCATTTGCAATAAAATAAAACCATAATAATAAAAATTTAAAATAAAGAAAAAGAAACAAGCTGGCTTGAACCCAGACTTTCCCGGCACTAACACTACGCCTCAACAAACTGCGCTACAGAGACTAATGAACATGTTGATGCTAATCTACATATACTAATTACGGCATGGTACACTTCAGTAGACTGATCTACGAAAACGTCATTTCAGTAAGTAAAACGGTAACCTTTGAACATTGCAAATTCAAGTTTTTTAGACTAGTTCACTAGGAATTGAAGTTGTAATAAATACAAAGAAGATTTTTTTTTATAGGGATCAGGTGCCTTCAGCAGCGGAGTAACCTATATCTTGTTTTGCCATTCACAATATTGCATCAAATACTACGTCCACGTATACATGTATCGTCCTATATAAACATTATGTCTTGTTTGTAGGTGCAAAGTGCCTAGACTATGGAACGACACATACAAAATACAATCCGATTCACACAAAATCATTATAAACCAGTCCAATCCATGGGTCTTGGAGGATGACAACGATGACGGATATGCGTATTTTACCTGTGATGTATACATGACCGGAAATTCAAATACATACTATGCATATAGTGTTCTTGTTAATACTTCCACCGGAAGCTGCGATGAATGGATGTATGACAAATCAGTGTTCCAGGGCGATCTAGCTTAATTTAGTAGTTTTTCTATTTTTTTGTTGTTAGAATTTGCATTTTCGGTTTAAAGGTCGTTCATCTAAAGGCTTAAGGACACCGATTGTATCATCACACTGTTAAACAATATTTCAGGATTTAAATATGTGCGTGCGTGCGTGCGTCCGAGCGAGCGAACGAACGAACGAGCGAGCAGCGTGCATGCGTGCATGCGTGCGTGTGTGTGCTCTTTTAGGTTATGCCGACAAACAAGGTGTTCGTTTTATTTTATGATGGACTTGTCTAGATTTGATCAATATGCCAACGCCTCGTTTTGGTAAAGATACATATGTTTTAATATAAAAGTATCCAGGAAACATCTGTAAAAACACAATTATTTACCTGAGTCAATATTTGAAGTAATACGTCTGATGGACATATGAATTAACAACAACGATATGAATATGACAGTTAACATGGTATAAACTAGAATATTTATGGCATATGTCTATGAGAATATAAACATTCCCTAGTATGGCATCAAAACTCAATTTTTAATAAAATTGTCATTAATTAATTTTTTTCATATTGTCCGAGTTATTGGTCCTCGACAGTCATTGGACCAATAACTATGCCAATATGAAATCACTTAATTAATAACATCATAATATGTCAAGAAAGGTTTTACGCAAGCGTAAAATAGCGAGAGAAAATAGCATATATCTGGGTATGAACTGGAAACAAAAAATTAACATAATAATAGACCAAGTCACGGGGGTTAAAACAATATTGAAAAAAAAAATGTTGTCATGGAGACATAACACGCCACGACCTTTTTTTCTTACCAGACACATTTGTCCAGAGTTTTATCATCATATCTTCCTACCAAACATTTTGAATCAAGGTCGTTCATCTAAAGGCTTAAGAAAACCAATTGTATCATCACACTGTTAAACAATATTTCAGGATATAAATATGTGTGTGCGTGCGTGCGTGCGTGCGTGCGTGCGTGCGAGCGAGCGTTCGAACGAACGAACGAGCGAGCGAGCGTGCGAGGGTGTGTGCGTGCGTGCGTGCGTGAGTGCATGTGTGTACTCTTTTAGGTTATGCCGACACACAAGGTGACCTCGTTTCTCTCTGTTCAAATACCTTGACATGCCTTACATAATGATTACAAATTCACCGGTGTAAGTTAGCGTGTGCATTACAACACATATAAACTGTTATACGATTGCGTTATCAAAAATGTAAAGGAACTGTGCATTGCTACTTTACCATTTGTAATAAATAAAATAAAACCATAATAATAAAAAAATTAAATAAAAAAAAAGAAATCAGCTGGCTTGAACCCAGACTTCCCCGGCACTAACACGACGCTTCAACCAACTGCGCTACAGAGACTAATGAACATGTTGTTGCTAATCTACATATACTAATTACGGCATGATACACTTCAGTAGACAGATCTACGAAAACGCCATTTCAGTAAGTAAAACGGTATCCTTTGGACATTGCAAATTCAAGTTTTTTAGACTTGTTCACTAGGAATCGAAATTGTTATACATACAAATACGAAAAAAAAAACATATGGGAAACGGTGCCTTCGGCAGCTGAATAACCTATATCTTGTTTTGCCATTCACAATATTGCATCAAATACTACGCCCACGTATACATGTATCGTCCTATATAAACATTATGTCTTGTTTGTAGGTGCAAAGTGCCTAGACTATGGAACGACTCATACAAAATACAATCCGATTCACACAAAATCATTATAAACCAGTCCATTCCATGGGTCCTGGAGGATGACAACGACGACGGATATGCGTATTCTACCTGTGATGTATACATGACCGGAAATTTAAAAACATACAATGCATATAGTGTTCCTGTTAATACTTCCACCGGAAGCTGCGATGAATGGGTGTATGACAAATCAGTGTTCCAGTCAACATTTATAACATACGTAATGGAAATTATTACTTTGTATATGTATTACTTTTTATTTTATTTACCTGGACTGTTCTGCAGTCCCTTTAATACATATTTCCCCGCTGCAAATTTCAAGCAAATGGATCTGTCTAGCCTTTTTGTTGTATCCCATATTGTTGTATCCCATATAATACAATTATACTGTTTTCGTAACATAGTTGTACAATGATTTATGCATCGTTAAAGGATTGTACATTCACTCATCATAAGATGATTGCAGAATCATGCATCATAGACGAATTGTATAATAATGCATCGTCAAATAATTGTACAATCATGCCTCGTAAAAGGATTGTACACTAACTCATCATAAAATGATTGTAGAATCAATGATTGTAGAATCATGCTTCATAAACGAATTGTATAATAATGCATCGTAAAAGAAGTGTACAATCGTGCATCGGAAAAGGATTGTACAAACTGATTCCAGGATTGATAAGAGAAGTTTTGCTGAATCATTAGACAACACGGTAGAACAATAAATATACTGAAACTTTACTCCTTGCACATTTAAATGTATTGCATTTTATGTATGACCTTTGTTTTACTTTCAGATGAACCTAGTATGTGGGCAGACATTGGCACAGGCGAATGCCAACATGATTTTGATGGCAGGACTTTTGTTTGGGGCTTTGGCTATAGGTGTGTTTGCCGACATGTAAGTATTATAATACTAAGAAAAGAGAAAACAAAAGTATTAAAGGCAAAAATTGGAAATCGTCGAGAGCGTTTAATACAAAACAAATATAACAGTCTCGGTTTGAATTAGACTGTTCATGAACGGTAGTGAAAATTGCTTGCTACCGTTCACGTCCTCTAGTCCCGGGTTGAGTAGAATTCAATAATAATGACGTCAATAATACAGAAATTTAAGCCATCTCGAAGACGGTATGCATATGACTGTGAACATGGAACCTTCAATGCCGTATGTTCACGCCATTTAATGGCCAGCGGCGTATGGTCCCAGATTCTAACAAAACACTTTTCCTTAAACGAGAAAAGAATGGGCGAAATTAACAAAATGGAATTTAGTTGGGAGCCTGCTTATCACAGGTAACTGTCAAAATACTAAATTAAAAAGCAGGCAACATGTCCTAAGGGTGATTAAACAATACACAGAACCTTTAAATGCTGGAGTAGTGGAACCACCCATTCGAAATTCAAGTATACAAACAAAAGTATTTGAGACTGTAGCACGGCATCTGTAAATATCGGACTCTGCGATATCCAAAGATCGGGATGATTAACAGTTCTGATTCAAGCACGGGGAGACGTTTTACTGCACAGGCAACGCTACTGTGATATATAAAAAAAGTATCAATGACTCGTTTAAATCTAGTTTGATTGAAATTGTCTATGGTTGTCAAATGGAACTGATATAATATCGTATAAAACTATATGAATGTTCTGCAAATGTTTTTAATTAAATTATTGTATGTCGTTTAGTTGGGTATTGTTAAAGTAGACACAGGAGCCAAACAAAACAGGACATGTAATATTCACAGACCGCAGTCCACAACAACACTCATTTAGAACATTCAACAATTAAAGGGGGAGAAACAAAAGAAAATAGAAGACAACACAAACATAAGACGGTTGAAAGGGTTTGTCTAAGCACCTAAACGATTTCAACTCAAACTTACTATAAATAGCATATTGCAATAGAAAGACGCTATTTAGGCTTTATTAATGCTGCCTAGTTTGTTAGAGGATACAGCCAATACGTGGTCGCAGTATGAAAGAGGATACAGCCAATACGCTGTCCCAGTATGAAAGAGGATACAGCCAATACGTTGTCCCAGTATGAAATGTCATACCCTATCCAACCTATTCTTCAAGAAGCAAAAACGGGGTTGGCTGGGGTATGAAATGAAATCTTAATTTCGGCTTAAAAAGTTTGCATATTGTACAATTAAAACATTTAATAAGTAATTTTAAACAGGTTATCGCGTTTTTTTTAGCAAAATCATGTTTTTAAATGTGTTTATTGTCGAAATATCCTTTATAAAATCTCGCTAATATAAGCTTTTCCATCGCTTAATGGAAATTAAAGCGGGACCACGCAATGCTTGCGGGGATTTCTTTATTTGCACTGTCCCGTTTTATTGGGATGAAAACAGAGTAAGAGTGAGAAAACCTGGTTTAAGCCCTCATGGGCCATTTTTGCCAATGACCGTTTCTGTTTGTGATGTCATATACCTTGCCTTTAATTATTAGCCTAGTAATTGTTGTTTGTTTCTATTTGGTTGACTGTGACCTTGAATGCTACATTTCCTGTTCGACTTTTGTATCCACTTTTATATCTACTTTTACATCTACTTATATATCTACTTATATATCTACTTATATATCTACTTTTATATATATTTTATGTCTACTTTATATCAACTTTTATATCTACTTATATATCTACTTTTATATCTACTTTTATAACAAAACAAAACATGAATTCTCATAATGCATGAAACGAAAATTACATTTAGATAGTGTATATTTCTTGTCATGCTATTGTGTGTTGTTATATACTCGGTAAAAAAACTTTTGGACCAGGGTATATAAAGTCATATAAAAATAAAACTAGTTGAAAGAATTTAAGTGTGTTTTTTTAGTAACCAAGGTCTACCCTACCCGGTTAATTTGGTACCAGAAACATTAAATTCCAAACAATATTCGATCTTAAAAAGATATCGCGAACACACAAAGGGTCTGTAAAAAATGTTGCAAAGTCCATACAAAGTAACAGTTATGGACACATTTGAGTAACCAATAAAAAGATTATTATTTTTTGGCAAACTTTCATTGTAAACGATAATTATTGTTTATTGTGGATCTATTGTGAATTATCAACTGAGATAATAAGGAAGTATGATGGTGGAATGTCAAGGTTCAGCGATCATTGTACGGGTTCGAACACTTCTATGGTCCAAAACTTTTTTTACGGAGTATATGTATTACATGATTTACTTGATGACACTGTCACGTTATTGTATCTATTTTGAGTATTTATTGAACATATGCTCATGAGTCTTATCAGACTTAATGCATGAACTATTGTCTACGGCGAGATGCCCTCGACCCGTCCTAGACCTATTGACGAGGATAATAAAACAAATTCTATTCTATTCATACAAACACAATTACCTATAATAATTATGCCCACCCTTCCCGAAGGTGGGTGTGGGGGACATATTGCCTTGCACATGTCGGTTTGTCGGTCTGTCTGTCGGTCGGTCCATCCAGAAATCGTCTTGTCTTTGTGAGACCACAAGAACGGCTCGCACTACAAACTCGAAACTTGGCAGGAATGTTTGTGTCATGGTCTAGTTGTGCACCTCTCCTTTTGGGTAGATTCGCTTAAGAAATGTGGTTGCCATGGTAACAAAACATATAAAAAATGTCAAAATCTTCTTGTCTTTGCGATAACTCAAGAATGGCTGGCAATACAAACTCGAAACTTAGCAGGAATGTTTATGTCATGGTCTAGTTATGCACCTCTCCTTTTGGGTAGATTCGCCGAAGAAATGTGGTTGCCATGGTAACAAAACTTATAAAAAAATGTCAAAATCTTCTTGTCTTTGCGATAACTCAAGAATGGCTGGACTACAAACTCGAAACTTGGCAGGAATGTTTGTCTCATGGTCAAGTTATGCACCTCCCAATTTGGGTAGATTCGCATAAGAAATGTTGTTGCCATGATAACAAAACATATAAAAACATATAAAAAAATGTCAAAATCTTCTTGTCTTTGCGATAATTCAAGAATGTCTGGCACTACAAGCTCGAAACTTGGCAGGAATGTTTGTCTCATGGTGTAGTTGTGCACCTTTTTTTTTGGGTAGATTCGCATAAGAAATGATGTTGCCATGGTAACAAAACATGTAAAAAAACACTAAAAATCGCGCTAACTCAAGAACAGCTTAAACTACAAACTCGAAACTCGGCAGGATTTGTTTTGTCATGGTGTAGTTGTGCACCTCCCCTTTTGGGTAAATTTGCATAGATATGTGGTTGCCATGGTAACAAAACTTAAAACCTAAAACTCGGCAGGAATGTTTGTCTTATGGTCTATTTGTGAACCTCTCCTTTTGGGTAGATTGGCTAAAGAGATGTGGTTGCCATGGTAACAGAACTTGTAAAAAAAAAATCAATAAAAATGCTTGTTATTTTTTAAAAGTTTTTTTTTTCACAGGAAACCTTGGCTTATGGGTTTAATTTATCAATATTGTTTTTTGATTTAACATTTTGTTTGATTTTAGATTATTTTTTTGATTTTCCTTTTTTGATTTTTTTTTTTTTTGAATTTTGAAGTTTGTTTATTTTTTTGATTTATTGATTTATTTATTGATTTATTGATTGATTTTTTTTGATTTTTTTTTCCCCTTTGTTGGATCAGTTTTACATGGAGTTATAGGGAAGAACTTCAAAAATCTTCTCTGAAATTTCAAGAGATAAAGGTTTAATTTTATTTAATATCAGCTTTTAGATCCACTACCAAGTTAGTTTCAATGGTGAACCTGGGGTCAAATTTGGGCCCCGCCCCGGGGTTTCCAGAACAATACAGGCCCTCTTGGGCCTATTGTTTTTAATATACATGTATGTAGTGATGTTATTAAGATTAAATTTGATTCCAATTAAAAAAAATACATTTATGACTTATTTTCACTCTTTAAACTCAAACTATTGAATACTTTTGACATATGGGATACATTATTTGATGAAGAATATGCAAATTAAGCAACCCATGTGAAAGCTAAATGTAAAATACCTACATATATATAAGGATAACTGCCAATGATACACTATGTATATGTAAAAACTCACTAAAAATTGCTTGGCTTCCATAACTCAAAAACAGCCGGCACTCAAAACTTGGCAGTAATGTTTGTGTCATGGTTGTTGAAGTGGGGGTGGGGATTTATGTTTTACAAACATCTTTTCATTGCAAATGTAAGAAGTAGTTTGCAGTGTGTATAGACGATTCGTTCCCACATATTCAAACGGTAAAATGATAGTAAGTTAACAAGAAACCAAACACCTAATCCAACAAAGAGTATTCAGTATTGATTTATTCAACAAATGATGTTATAAAAGATCTACAGAATTTTGAATTATTGGCTTCAAACATAAGTGGTTCAGAGCTGTTCAGAAATGATTTTGATTTTAGTTTGATTTTAATTGCAAAATATTTTTTAAAAAAACACTTGGAGGACAGCCAGTCTAGCGATATACACGGTAAACATTATAGATCAGTTCAGCTAATATGTTCCACGTTAAATAAACAAACTCGTGACATCTTTGTGATTTTCTTCTTTTATTTAAAGTAGTGTTTATTTAAATTATATACACATGTATAACAATTTAATATTTTAACTATTGACTGTATAAAACATTTGTGCACAATTTATGTAAAACTAGTAGAAACAAATATTTAGAAGTACCAACCAATCTTATATGTTTAGCTGAAATATAACTGGTCGTTAAACGCAAGGTTGCATATTGTTTTCCTACACTGTTTATGTTTATAATAAGTATATGACTTGTATTGTTTGTTTCAGATATGTTTGGTTTCAGGCTAGTCCTAATATTGTTTCTGTATTCTTTGTGTGTATGTGTTTATGTTTTTCTTACATTAACTATATCCTTTATCAATGACTTTTGTCTATATTATTTGCGCGAATTTTGGGAACGTTTCCTAAAATTGTGTGTATAAACTACAGACATGAACCTGTGGCCTTAGTCTTCTCTTAGAAATGTTAGATAATAAAATTAGGTACTCCATACTTGTATACTGTGTATTTTGTTTCTGATTTGATCTTAAATGATCAAGAGTTGCTGCCTGTGTAGAGATTATTGAAAGTAAAATATATTTATTTTCATTGATAACGAAAAATGCTACACGGCTTATACAACTCACTCTCGATTGCGCGGATGACAGCGTTAATGTAGTCTTCATATGGAAGGAAACTACCTCAATCGTTTCATGCAAGACCGTGTTCGAGTGTACGACCACCGTACCGTCGTTATATGTATTTATACTGCACACGCCTGCAATGAGCTATTGCGTCTTGTTACGCCTCAATTCCCAGCGACTGTTGGGCGGAGTTAGAACAAACATGGTCTGATGAACTTGTTTTGTTTGAATGACGTAACTTCGTCTTTAATCTTGTATTTTGTTTTTAATCTTGTCTTGTTGTACATTTAACGGTTTGTTCTCTTGTTTCTCTGGCTTATTTCAAGTCACTGAGTACTTATCTGGTGGCTTTCTATGCCCTTTTTGTTTTTACATTATATATACATGATCATTATGTGTTTAACTTCTATGGTTTATTCAAGCTGCCTTGTTTGTTTGAGAGTATAACCTGGTGGGGTTATATTTATTTACACTGTCCCGATCTTTTTGGATGACAATATGCTGAGTGAGGTTTGGTGCACCCTAGAATCTGGTTTAAACCCACTGTGGCCTTTTTTGTTCCAATAAGGTAGCCCTATTGTCAACCATTTTGTGTTTGTGATGTCTTATCTTGCTTTTTATTCATCTTTAAAGCTGTTCTTTGTTTCTGTGTGTGTTTGTGGTTGACTGTCGTCCTTTAATGCTACTTTTCCTTTCGATTTATATATCTAATTTTAACGTTCTCGTTTTAGTTGCCATACTTTGCTATACAAAAAGCGTACAGTATGGGCCACGTCGCTCTTCCAACTGCACGCATTACATATTTAAAACACTTTTTTCAAACAAATACAACACTTACATCATTAAAGTCTGAAAAAACAATGTAATGTAAATATGAGGATTAAGTTGGAGATTTAGATCTTTCGAGGTGGTATGAAAAACATTACCTAATTTAAAGTTAACGAGAATTATCCTCTATAATCCGTCTCTAACTAGAGTCCTCGTCATCTTTAATATGTCTTGGATTAGAGTCCTCGCTATCTTCTTCCTGACTAGAATACTCTGAAACAATTTCATCACACAAAATGACATTTTGCTTAGTGCTATTACCTTCTTACAAATACATTGCGACAGTGTCATTATCACCAATTGAAAGAGCTGTAAGAACATAAGCTTTTGAAACTTTAACATTAATAACGTGGGTCATATATCGATGACTACACTCTCCAAAAGCCGTGTGGCCCACCCTTGACACCCGTCATTTCTCCACTTATAGCACTAAGTGTTGGCCTCGTTCTGTGGTCAGTTATCTCACCCCCCTAAATGTCACCAAGTTGTCATTCTTCTCTTTCGCTTTACTTTTCAACAATTAAATACATGTACTTAAAGCTCTACTTTCTCTCTTCTCCAAAGTGAGGTCTGGGTTGGAGTACACATTATTCCATTTGGAAATATATGCGTCGTTTTTTTTTCTTTTATCAAAGAAGCCTGGTGCTATGCTTAACATTTTGCCTATTATATTATGTGTGTTATATACTGTCATCTTATCACTTCTTTTTTTCAGATAATGCCAAATGTACTGCCATGTTTCTTTCATATGCTATGTTTATAATTTCTCCAGTTTTGTAGTTGATTTTTTTGGTGTAAGAGTATACTTCAACGACCTCCTTTTTAGCCTTATGTTCTCTCTGAATTTGGTCCTGATATTTGATATCTGTATCATGTTTATATTCCGTAGTTATGTTTATCATTGAATTACATTTAACTAGTATGCGCTTTTTCAGTTATTTCTGGTATAAATATAACAATTTTAAACAGTAACACAAAAAGTGCAAGTGCTCATAATCAGGTATGGAAATGCATTCCGATAAAGCGAAATAACAGCAAAACCATAAAACCTGAAATAACCCAATTGTTTGGACCAAGTTGTTTAGAGAAGTACCAGTGGCGGCAAGCCACTGATGTTTCTTATTAGCACTGAAGCCTTGAACGTGGAGCTTCTGCATCAACAAGCGTTGCTCTTGTTCATCTTTGTAATTATTGTTTGTTTCTGTGCGTATTGTTTGCTAACTGTGGTCCTTGCATGCTACATTTCCTGTTCGACTTTTATATCTACTTGTATTCATATTCATATGCCATTTTTTAGGTTTAAGTATAAAGGTCACTATGTCCACCGCCATGCCATCTTCTGGATGATTAAGATTCTGTTCTGTTGTGTTTATGAATATTGAGTTCTGTTAAACCCGGCGCTAGTGGGCGTGAGCGGTAGCAAGCATATTTCACTACCGTTCATGAACAGTCTCATTCAAACCGAGACTGCAATATTTCGTATGTATCGTGTTCGGCCCGTTTCCAAAGGTCCACTCTCATACTCTTTTTTATCACATAACATGCGGTGTGGGAGTGTAATAACACCATTCAATATTTTCGATGTTTGATAAATAGAATCTAACATTCGTTCTCATTCATTATTGAATTTATTAAACTCGTTAGCAAAAATGATATAATGCTCGGCAAGAGTCTCGCATTATATCATTTCGCCAACTCGTTTAATAAATTCAATAATGAATGAGTACTCGTGTAAGATCCTCTATACATCAGACTGGTTTGTGAAATTTCAAATGTACTGCTACTTTCTTTTTATTTGCTATGTCGGTATTCCTACTACTAATTTGTTTCAGATTTGGTCGTAAACCCGCCATGATGTTATCCGTGTTTCTGCACGTGGGTGGGGCGTTTGGATCGGCATTTGCTCCAAATTATGCTCTCTTTGTTACATTCAAATTCATCGTAGGCGTATCTAACGTGGGCATGTTTATGTCAATGTTTGTTATAGGTATATTTGCTTTCTTTTTTTAAATTAAACAATTGTTGTATGTGCGTGTATATTTCATTAAGTTTGGTGTGTCGAATTCCACTCCTGGCACGTCTTGTGAAGCATTTACATTAATTTTCAGCATATTGTCTTTAATCATCGTAATGACATTGAAGAAAAACGTACCAGTGTGTATTAAACCAAAATACATGTAAGCAACAACAAATATATACATTTTTAATGTAAAAAATGAATTTAAATGTTCAACGAAACAGTGATTTAATACAAAATGTACAAAATGATATATAGGGTCCTATAGAAACCACAGCGTCCGAACGCAATGCCATCGTAGGTCCGCACTGTACTGCAAACAAGGACTTGAAACTACAATGAAAGAGACAAAAAACAACAGAAAGGGTGGTGAAGACAGGGTTACCGACGTGGAACGGTCAGTAGGCAATAAGACCTACTGTTTAGCTTGAATCGATTTTATATGCGCACAATCCTCGCTATTATCCTGTCTTCAGAGCCCAAAAAGGCAAGACAGTGTAAACAAAACTAAATCCCATCAAAAGGAAATCTCTAACAATAAAGTCCACATCCAGAGAAACCAACTAAAGATATACATACAAAATAATAAACATCTCAGGATGTATCCAGAATCGTACTGAACAACCATAGTAGTTGCAGCTAAAGAGAAGACCAATCTAGGGTACGACCAGAAAACCCGAGGGACGAAAGCTCATGCACCCACCTCCCTTAGTTCGGGTTTCAGTAGGTACAATAATAGAGTCCCAAGAGGTAGTCCAGTCATCGCACAAGTGAAAAGTGAAGCGTAATGACTGACTGTAGAGGGGTCAATCACAAAACATGCAGTGCGCTGTAAAACCAAGGGGTTATATCCTTTTCTGACGAACTTCCTGATTAAATTTGTAAAGCGGTCAGGAAACCGGTCAGACCCCTTTAACTTTCGAAGTTTATAGTCCACATCTCCATAAAATGAGGGTTGTGATATGCCTAGTCGCAGAAGTGTTTTAAGGTTGGTGTTGTACTTTTACAGCAGGCCCTCGTTGCGGCGGTATAATTTAGAGAAATATCTACGTAGTTTGTGATAACGAAAACCCTGCTGAAGAAGTTTAGCATCATTACATGCTCTAGCAAATCGAATGAGCTGGGAGATATACACCCCATATAAGGTAGCACGAGGTACATCTCCATCCAGGTGTGGATAGTTAACGATGTTAAAATTGAAATCATCTCTCTTATCATAGATTTTAGTATGAATACAATCATTTGAAATCGAGAGATGAAGATCGAGAAATGCTGCTACAGTATCCGAACTGTTGGCTTTATTCAACGTGAGCTCTGGTGGATAAATGTTAGTGACCATATGAGTAAAGAACGGATTATCAATATTGAGTATGTCATCAAGATACCGAGAAGTATTATTAAAGGCATCAATAATTTCTCCCTGGCTAGCAGGTGACAAACTCAACATAAAATCTCTTTCATAGCAGTACAAAAACAAATCTGCAACAAGTGGCGCACAGTTAGTACCCATAGGAATACCAACAACCTGGCTGTAAATAGTTTTACCGTATTTTATAATGATGTTATCAAGGAGAAAAGATAAGGCTCTACAAACATCAGTACAAGTCCACATATTATACTTATCAATGGGGGCGTTAGTAAAGAAAGCCCTGACATTATTACAAGCTAGAAAAGTTGTACCTTCTCTAGAAAATGTCTTCTGAATAAGCTGAAGCAATTTTGCTTTGATAAGATGATGTGGTAGTGTAGTATACAGTGTAGAAAAGTCGTAGGTGCTTAGAGAAGAGGCATGAAAATGCTTACACCGTAGTTTGTCAAGAACTTCTCCAGAGTTTTTGATACACCAAAACAGATTGATTCCTGAGTTCTCGAAGGCCTTTCCGCAATATTTTTTTCAATATGTTCTTTAATCGTGGAAAGTCAGGAAGTCAATAGTTTTGATATATTGGTCGTGGTACATGAACTAGAATTAGCGATAAAACGTGCTTTGTAAGGAATTGTGTGAAGTTTGGGTATCCAGTACATTGTAGGGAGCTTCGTCTGCTTACTAATTACAGAAACATTTATAGTCTCCATAAATGTCACATGCTTGGAAACAATGTCCGTCTCCAGCAGAGGTGTAGTAACATAAGCAGAAGTGCTCGCTAGCCCAGCATTCAAAGTATTGATATAATGTAGTCGTCAGACAATAATTATATTGTTGGAAGCTTTGTCTGCTGGAACTAGAGCAAATTTAGTATGTAAATTCTGAATACCCTTCTTAAGGTGTCGTAAATTGTGAGTGGAAGGCCGTGGAAGCAGGGATGGATTTGATTCGTAAAACAAAATACGTAATTCAACAATTTCTGAAATAGTTTTCATCCAAGCAGTAAGTGCATGTTTATCTGCTTTTTCTCGCCTACACCACTTTGTACAGAAATCCGTTAAAGAACCCGCAATTTCATTGCGACAGGCATTAAAATTAATATCAGATGGAAGGCGATACTTAGGCCCTTTGGCAATTAAATGCCGAAAAGTCATCTTCTGTTTCCTTTTATAACTAAGAAGAAATGTATAACCAAATACGTTACTATTGTTCATAGAATAAGTCGACGGTGTTAAAATCAAATTAAACTGAAGTAAACATTAACAGATTCATAATTGTAATGATTTCTTAAAATGCATAGTTCTGTACATGTATATGTACACCGTTGGTGAACACTTGTCATTAACACTTAACGTCCACTAATATTTCATTAACAAAGCAATTTTACATTGCCATGGTAATAGCTACCACAACAGTATCATGTTAATGATCGATATGTTACAGGTATGGAGTTTGTAGGTCCATCCCAAAGAGTTATTGCAGGAGTAGTGATAGAGTTATTTTGGTGTATTGGCCTCTTCGTTCTGTGTTTCCTGGCCTACTTCATTAGGGTGTGGGACAAACTACAGCTTGCGATGGCGTGTCCCACTGTTTTTCTATTTTTGTACTTTTGGTAAGTGTATAGGTTTGCAACCAAACATTATGGTTGGGTACATTTAATTTACCTTTAATATGCATGATGGAAAGTTTTTTTTCTGTTTGCGGCCAACAATTATTCCTTAGTCTGAGTAATAACTGTCATACCCCATCCAACAATTTTTCCAAGAAGCGAAAACGGGGTTGACTGGGGTATGAAATAAAAGACTTAATTTCGGCTTAAAAAGTTTGCATATCGTAAAATAGGTATTTTTAAACAGGTTATCGAATTTATTCAGTAAACAAGTTTTAAACATATTTTATTGCCGAAATATCCGTTATAAAATCCTGCTTATATAAGCTTTCCATTCGCTTAATGGAATTAAGACTGGACCACGTAATGATTTCTGGCTCATGTAGTATCCATAAAGTTTACTCATACGCCAAAACATTCATAAAGTACAACGTTATACCATTACTCATTCTATAAGTCACATTTACTTGTATACAAATATTATTTCATTGTGCATTTCAACCCTAGTTTGTTATTTCATGATGTATAGGATAATTCCCGAGTCTCCAAGATGGCTTATATCCCGAGGTCGTTTTGAGGAAGCTGACACGATCATTCAAAAATGTGCTAATGTTAATGGAGTAACATTGCCCGATAACGTTATCGGCAAAGACAGTGTTGACGACAACATCAAGAAACTAAGCATTCTCAAAATGCTAACTGTACCAAGATTGCTCTGTAGAACACTGATTATATATTTTAACTGGTAAGATTTTGTAAGATTAGAACTGTGATATTATTTTGTCTAGAAAAATAAAGGCATTGACCGTTGGTACCACAGTCTCCACGAATTCGAAACTGTAGTGTTTTTACTCGCTGATACTTTGGTATTATCGAGTCTAATAACATTGGCTTTTAGAAAAATACCGCTTAAGCCGGTACTAAGAAGCGTGAGAGGTATTAAATCTTATGTTACCTCTTATGAACTGACTCGTTAAAACCGAGTCTGGTACTTTCTTCTCTTTTTTGTGCATGTTTCTTCCGAAGGATCTCCTTTACCTTAACCTCTTCATTATTTAACATGTATGTGAAGTAGATAAACGATTTACAATGAAACTAGTAGCATATTCCAAAAGTGAAACTATCGATAACTCTAACTGCTCTGATGATTAATTAGACTAGTGACTCAGTTAAAGACTGTGTTTTCAATGAAATATAAATCTTTATTTTTGCATCAAGTAATATCGATTTCTACCCATGTATACATGTATACTTTTATTTAGTCAGTTATTCTTCTAACGATGTGTTTTTAAGGCTATCTTACATCAAATGAAAGCAATAATGAACGATTGTGTTCAACGATTCACTACAGCTCCACTTAATTTACTGTCCACAAATAATATATTTATTTTAATTTAAATGCGTGTTAATTTCTTATCAAATATATTTATTAATTATATTTACAGGTGCGTAGCATGCATGGTGTTTTATGGTCTAGGGCTGAATGTGGGCAATTTAGACGGTGATATATACATCAATTTTGCCATTAATACAAGTATGGAGGTTGCGGCGTACCTGCTGTGTATACTGCTTCTGAACAAAGTGGGAAGGAAGGCTTTACATGCCGGAACAATGATTCTTGGTGGTCTTGCGTGCCTTTCTACAATATTTCCTGTGCTATATGCTGATAAATGTAAGTTGCTTGTTTACTAAAATGTTTAAAGTTCGACTCAACGTTTAACTTAGTATTAAGATGTCTTCTCCATTTTAATAAATGGAGCATTCGAATTTCAATGTTACAGTAGTGCAAGGCGCATTGAATAAACTCAACAAAGCTAATATTTTTGATAAGGTCACTGTTTTTCTGCATTTGTATCTTTCTATTAAAAATGGAGAAATAATAAGCATACTGTATGACGTCAAGAGAGATGACTTCAATATTTACATCGTTAATTATCCCGATTTAGACGAGGATGGTCTCTCGAGCGACATCTTGTATGGTATATGTTTCTCAACTTGTTCGTTTTTGAAGAGCCAGCGTTGAGGACTTAAACATGTGTAAAATTAATTATAAAGGTCAAACAGGACATGATGCCTTCAAGGATCACATTCAGCTAACAACAAGCATAGAAACAAACAATAACTACAAGGCAAGATATAACGACAACAAAAACATAAATAGGCAATAGGGCTACGCCTTGGAACGGTCAGTGGCAAGCACATGCCGATGGAGTTTAAAGCAGATTCAAGGGTGCACCAAACCTCACTCTTACCATACTGCCATCCCCATAAAACGGGATAGTGTAAACAAAAATATGCACGCCAGATTATAGTCTCTAACAAACAATACAGCATCAATAGACAATATAAGTATAACACATACATGATCATGTATATATGAGTATAAAAAGCATAGAAAGCCACAAAGAAGTACTCAGTGACTTGCCAGTGCAACAAGAGAACAAACCCGTTGAGAGTACGACTAAACAATATTTCAGACAAACAGCAACGCTAACATCCTTTGAGGATTTAGATAGACGTCATCATTGGGTCCAAAACATGTCTGGTCATCGCACAATCAAGGAGGAAAACATAGTGGCGGACTGTAAATTGGTCAACCACTTAACGTGCAGAGCGTTGCAAAATGATAAGGGCATAGCCTTTTTTTGAAGTTTTACTAGTAAAACGTAACAAGAAAGGAAGCAAAATCAGCCACGCAAAATTATAATTATCAAATTTATTTACATAAAATATTCATTTACAGAATATACAAATCCACTTGTTCATTACTATCCAAGTTTTGAATTAAGGAGGTTGGCTGTGAAAGGACGGACATGTAGTGCTGAGATTTTTCTTCAACTGATATTTAAAGCTTATTTGGTATCATTAGATACAAAATTATTAAAAAAGGGGTAGGTCATCACACTTTTCTTTGCACTAGATGTCTTAGAAGAAGGCACATATTTCTAACTCCAAAATTTCACTGAAAAGATGTACAAAAGAGTCAATGAACATTTTCTAAAAACAAATTCATGACATTAAATTTATTGAAAAACAATGATTAATGTTCAGTTACGTATAACCATGTCTCTCAAAACATACTCAGACAATTGTAATCCTCTCCGTCTTTTTTACTTTTAAAAGCAAAAATACCCCACTCATTTTTTAAAGAAATTTGTTTTGACTAAAATGATAATTCAAGATAAAAAAAAGGTATGTTCTAATGCTCACTTTTTTTAAAACTTCCATATTACAACGTCCTATGACATTTCTTTACAAACGAGTAAAAACGAGTAAAATATATATAGGTCATCAGACTTCTAATGATTTTTTATTAAAAATCTTTATTTATTTTTTTGTTATTTTGACATTTTCATTATAAAATATCGTACACACAGTTTTGAAATAGAGATCGAATATACAATTACCTCAGTTTCTATTTTTATATATGTATTCCACTATTTAAAAACAAAAATCTATTTTTTCCTATAGCACAATGAAAAATTCTTCTCAGAGCTTCCTATACACCCTATTTTCTTGATAAGAAGAAATGATCATAAATAATTTTTATTACGGAAAAAATATGAAAAATATTTTTTTGTTTTAAAATTTGATATGTTACCATCTTAAATCCTACATTATATCCATACTATCTACTAGAATGTAAGAAATTAAACAATTCTGTTGTCAAATAAAAATATGATTTAAAAAATAAAATTCTTAAACTTGAAAATGTCAAAATTTGACCAGCCAACATCCTTAAGTCCAAATAAATTTATCCAATGTTCCAATTATCTAAAGTGTCTCTTTAATCCAAAACAGTAAGTTTCTCTTTAATCCCGAAACAGTAAGTGTCTCTTTAAGTCTAAATAAATTTCCAATATTTCCGATTTAGGTCAAATATCCAATTTCACTGTTATTATGAATGAGCACAATAATAAGTAAATCCTCACAAATATATTTTATAAAAGCATCCGAATTTAAATTAACTTTAATAAAGTAAACTGAATCTGATCAGAATAGGATCCCCATATTGTGTTTATATACAGTCAGAGACAGTTCTTGAAGGCGTTACCACTAAAACCATCCAATGAGATAGTCCAAATTTCATCTTAAATGAATTTGCACAAAATAGTCCAATGAAAACAGTCCACATCACCATAAATGAATTTGCATCAATAATTTGCATATTCATTGTAAACATGTTTACATCTATACTATTTTTAACTTCTTCGAGGCAAAATCAATAATAAACACGCAACAATGCATGTGCACATATAGATATACAGGTAACATATGTCCGGTTGTGATAGTCCTCGTCGCAAAAGAGTTCTTAATTAACTTATCAGGGTTACGATCATAACATTGTGCAACGGTTTTTCGAAGTTTATGATAACGGTAGTCCTGCTGGAGTAACTTCGTAGTTCTACAAATATTACAATATGAAAGTCCTCAACACAGTCAAAAGCTCTAGGAAATCGAGTACGGTTTTAGAGTATAAAATGAATTAAGAAACTTATCTGCGACAAATACAATTACAACCTGACGTCCACTGTGACGTGATTTACAAAGTTCCATGGTCATGATCACTTTCATACAATCTTTATCAAACTAATTGGACGAAATCATCACAAAAACAAGGCTATGAACATAATATCTTGCAACGCACTGTATTTTTAATGTTTGTCCCATTTACAGTTGCTTTTCTCTTTGATTGTGCACCCTAAAACCCGGTTCAAATAGTCTTTTCGCCGTTGATCGTTTCAATGCTCCTGTTGTAAACCATTATATTGGTATTATGTCGCATTACGTTGTTTTCATGTGTTAATGCTTCATTGTTTGTAAAGGACACATTTACCAACGCTACTTGGTCATTGAAAAAGCATGGGAAGCTTGAATATTTACAGCCAGCACTCCTCATGACTGATCAACTCAGGTATATAAACTGTGGCCCGCTCTTAGATTTTTTATTTGTATAGCATTGCTATATTGAGGGTAAGAATAGCTGAACAACACTTTGTAATTTACTTTAATGAAGAAATAAATTTCATAATTTAGCTTTTGAATACAAAACTTATCTGGTATTTCTTAATTGTTTTTAGACCAAACATCAGACCACAACACAATATATATACAACATTCTTTAATTGTTATTATGTGTACTGGTCACAAATGCTTTATTGGGTGGGCCTCATAATCTGAAGAAAAATTGAATATCACACTTTGCTCATGAAATTGTATGGCTAACAGTGATTTACAGTTACCTATAGACATTCTCTCTACGCCCCCCCCCCCTCCCACCCTCCACCGCCAAAGCCACCTACCCCCCACCCCCCCCCCCCCCCCCCCACCCCACCCCCCACAAATACAATAGGCTTAATGATTATAATCTGACGGGATATCTTTATTTACACTGTCCCGTTTTTTTTATTGGTGTGACAATAGGGTGGTTTAAAGGGACAATGTCCGTAACTTTTAGCTTACAAAACACACACTAATTACGTTAACAAACATTACACACTAAACATTATTGAATATGCAAGATTGTTAAATGGAATTCAATCGCTGTGCAAAAAACAAAGTGCCGCTTTGTGCGTTTGAACTCGCAACCCAAACTAAAATTACACTCGCGTGTAATAATAGTGAGCCCGTTATAGTCGACCTGGCTCCTGACTGAGCTAAGTGGACTATACATATTACGCAATACATATTATGTAGAAAAACTAATGCGCTAGTGGCAGTCACGTGATCAGTAGAGAAATTAAATAAAATGGGTCCCACAATATTTACAAATAATAAATAAATCTTTTTTTTTCAAACTCACGAATGTATTACTACATGCTTATCTGGGTCTATGCTAATGTTTTGATGTATACATTTCACTGAATAAAAATCAGACAGTTATTTGGCTATGCTCAATATCTGCTTACTTACGGACAGTGTCCCTTTAAACCTGGTTTAAGCCACCAGCGGTATTGTCAACCCTTTGATGTTTATGATGTCATATCTTGCCTTTTATTCATCTTTGCAGATGTTATTAGTTTCTATGCTTTTAAAGATCTGACACGTGTCATTAAACTCAGATCATTAAAGACGTACGTGCGTATGTACGTGTAACTAATGTCAATAAAAATATAATTTTGATGAGAATTGGTTTTTGCATACTAGGCCTTTCTTCATTTCGCGTAAAGCGTGTGGAGTGGATATATACAATTGAACCTGCAAACGTGAACGATACTTAACAAGAAAAGTCATACTATTCAACATATACTATGACGACGAGCGGCAATAAGAAAATTGTAGAATATATTGGTTTTAATTCATTGCATTGGAATTACAGCATCATGTGTGGTTTGTTTGTGTAAAATTGATAGATATATATTACATAATTTAAAATGATATTTTATTAATATTTCTAATGATTCACGACTTTTTACACCAGTTTGCACGAGAACGCCAAGACGACGTTACGTTATACAAACAAAACAAGTGGAACCGAAACTCTTCGTTAATTTCAGTAATCGGTATTTCCTAGTGGCGGAATCTGACGAAGTCGTCCGTAAAACAATCGCCACTGACGGAAAAGGTCGAGCGATGTTCCGTACTGTGAAAGTAATAGATAGAGTATGGTTTCATTGAGTTGGTTCATTTAAACATCGAGATGGGCGTAGCCCATCGAGGTGTTTAAATTAACCAACGACAATTGTTAAAACTGACAATTCGCTATAGCTGAGTTCCGGCTTTATGTATTCTGGCTATATGTATTTTTTTGACTATAAATAATGTTTCAATGCACAATTATATAAAAAATCACTCTGAATATGTATGAATAATTAGAATTTACGTACGGTAATAATATGATGAATGACTATCAAAAATACATATTTTTAAGAGTTCATGCTGAACAAAAACATCAGTATTGATGTGAAAAAAATAATATTTGTATGCACAACTCAGTATGTCAGGTCCCTGCCAAGACTTGAACTTGGATCTCTTTTCTCGAAAGAAAAGCATGTTTCCTTACACTACAGAGATCGCACAGACATCACAAAAAGAGTGTACAAAACTAGGCGAAATTAATAAAGATGTAGATTAAAAAATATTCAAACTAAAACTATCACTGAAGATTATTAATACCCCTGAAAACGCATACCCCACGACTGCATGTATTTGCGCAGTTCCACTTCATACTGATGCTTCTCACAAAGTTTGGGGGAAATCTGTATACTAGGAAATAGCATACAAAATAATTTTTCTGAGAAAAATATTCAAGGGGTCAGAACTCACATCAACAAGAGGTCAATGACCTGGAAGCTCTATTGATAGGGTTTTGATAGCTAGATCAAAATTCCTGTGAAGTTTCATTAAAATCTGCCAAGTAGTTTCAGAGGAGTAGTCGCAACAATTATTTACTATATAACTCTATGTAAAAAAAGATGGCCGCAGCAGCCATGTTTAATGTCAAATCAAAACAAATCAACAAGGACCAACATCATGTCATGCTGATCATTTAAAAAAAAATCCCATATCAATATCACTTATAGTTTTTAAGAAGCAGTCGCTACAATACTTGTTTTTTAAAACTCTCTTTTTAACTTTGGCGGCCATCTTGGTTTTCACATCAACGTGAGCTTTTTGCTAAGATCAACTAGACATCATCGGCAACATTTCTGTAGTTTCATGAAAATCCATGCAGTAGTCGCTATAAAAAAAAGTTTACGGACGGACAGACAGACGGACACTGTTTTTTAAAAATATATTTTTAGAGTGGCGGCCATATTGAATTTCTAGCTGACCTGAAATTTTGCTGGGATCAACTAGATTTCAAAAGCAACATTCCTGTGAAGTTTTATGAAACTCCGTTAAGCAGTTTCAGAGGAATAGTCGCTAAATGCTCTACTATATAACTCTATGTAAACAAAGATTGCCGCTGGCAGCCGTGTTGAACGTTGAATCATAATGATTTGCGACAATGACCAACCTCATGTCATGCTGATCATTTTAGAAGAAGTCCCATATCAATATCACTTATAGTTTTCAAGAAGTAGTCGCTACAAACTCGTTTTTAAAAATCTATATTTAGCCATGGCGACCATTTTGAATTTTCGTTCGACCTGAAATCATGCTAGGATCAATTAAGACACCAGGAGCAATATCCCTGTGAAATTTCATGAAAATCCGTCAAGTAGTTTCAGAGAAGTAGTCGCCACAAAACTCTATTTTTACTTTTGGCGGCCATCTTGGTTTTCACATCAACATGAGCTTTTTGCTAAGATCAACTAGACATCATGGGCAACATTTCTATAGTTTCATGAAAATACATGCAGTAGTCGTCATAAAAAAATGTTTACAGACGGACAGACAGACGGACACTGTTTTTTAAAAATCTATTTTTAGATTTGGCCGCCATATTGAATTTCTAGCTGACCTGAAATTTTGCTAGGATCAACTAGATATCAAGAGCAACATTCCTGTGAAGTTTCATGAAACTCCGTCAATCAGTTTCAGAGGAATAGTCGCTACATGCTCTACTATATAACTCTATGTAAACAAAGATTGCCGCTGGCAGCCGTGTTGAACGTTGAATCATAATGATTTCCGACGATGATCAACATCATGTCATGCTGATCATTTTAGAAGAAGTCCCATATCAATATCACTTATAGTTTTCAAGAAGTAGTCGCTACAAACTCGTTTTTAAAAATCTATCTTTAGCAATGGCGGCCATTTGAAATTTCGACTGATCTGAAACTTTACTAGGATCAACTACATATCAACAGCAACATCCTGCGAAGTTTCATGAAAATCTGTCAAGTAGTTCCAGAGGAGTAATCGCTGCCAGTTTTTACTATATAACAATACCTAAACAAAGATGGCTGCTGGTAGCAATGTTAATGGCGAATGAAAATAATTTTCAACAAGGACCCACATCATGTCATGCTAATCATTTTAGAAAAAGCCCCATATCAATATCACTTACAGTTCTCAATAAGTAGTCACTACAAACTTGCTTTTTTAAAAGCTATTTTTAGCCATGACGGACATCTTGAAATTTCGACTGATCTGAAATTTTGCTAGAATAAACTACACATCAAGAGCAACATCCCTGTTGAGTTTCATGAAAATCTGTCAAGTAGTTCCAGAGGAGTAATCGCTGCCAGTTTTTACTATATAACTCTATGGAAACAAAGATGGTCGCTGGCAGCCATGTTTAACGTCGAATCAAAAATATTTCGACAAGGACCAATATCATGTCATGCTGATTATTTTAGCAAAAGTTCCATAACAATATCATTTATAGTTTTCTAGAAGTAGTCGCAATAAACTTAAGTTTTAATTTTTTTTAGCTTTGGCGCCAATCTTGCATTTCGCATCAACATGAGTTTGTGCCAGGATCAACTAGACATCATGGGCAACATTCCTGTAGTTTCATGAAAATCCATACAGTCGTTTCAGAGTAGGCTTATCTTTCATCAGTAGAGCTAATAAATGTCCAGTGGAGGCTCTTCATTTCCTTTTTTGTCATTATTAGGCCTGTATTGGCAATGCCAAAACACATCTTTTCTGCAATTTCAAGGCAATAATTCCTGAATGAAATGATTGTTTCTAATGAGGCAAAAAACATAGGTCTGTGAAATGCCATGCTCGATGGCAGTGTTAGCGAACTGTAAAGAGTATTAAAGGCAGAATTAAAAGATGAATGGTTTATACTTGCCTAATTTGGAGGCGAAAGCCCTCAAATTCGTAATCGTGACAGTATGGGCTATGTACGCAAAATTAAGGAGATCAAATGAAGATATTGCTCACAAATATTCGTCAGAAGGTACCACGAAACTGTGAATCAGAAAATACCACCACACTGAAATACTAACCGGGTAAATATCTTCTGTCACTACTGCTGTCTCTCAACGAGTCACCAAGGATACGCAACAAGGCAGAATACCGTAACTCTGGAAATACAAACCGCAAAACCATGTAAAGAGCACAAGACATAAAGGAAGCAAATATAATGTGGCAACGATATGTTTTGTTACATGTAAATCTGAAAACTTGTAAATGCTGGAATAATATGAAACATCAAACACTGCTGAATACCGCATAGCACCTAAGATATGCTTGTTGCGTCAGTATGTTTTCAACCATTAATCAAAGAAATGGCTCTATAAGGTTTCAGACTATGAATGTATACGTGCGGATGCAATATGAACCTCGAAATGTGTTCAAAGGACATGGATGACCCAGCTGGCTACAGTCAGCGAGGAGCATTGACGTGGAATCAATACCAGGCCTTTCGTACCTAATATAGCAGAGGCCTGTAAAAGGCCTTTTCCCAATTGAAAACTTGACTGTTTTTCCCCAATTTTAAAACCAAAGTGTGGAATATTACCTTGACAAATCTCTTTCATTCGACTGCTGCCGTCCGTCAACAGGACACGCTTTCTTTCACTACGGCTGTCAACACCTGTCGCAGGATACACACCAAGGCAGAATACCTTGACCCTGCAAAGAAGAACCGCAACACCATGTAAAGAATAGCACAAGACATAAAGCAAGGAAATAACTTTGCAAAGTCAATGGCTTATAAATGCACAATTATGAAACACCAAGCTTTGCAAAATAGTGCACACTACCAAATGCTTGCCTGATGTCAAAGTATCTGGCCTATAATTCACTGAACACAAAATACCATATTAGATTATATTTTGACAGAAACCTCAAAGGGAGATGAGATGAAGGATAAAGGCTTCCCATTTGACATACCACGACCATGGAGCAATGCATTTGTAAAACCGTCAATGTGAATGGCCATATAAAGCCATGTATACCTTTATCTACAAACACAAATGCAACACCATAACGCCAACGTAGTACTAACCTGGCAAATGCCTTCCTTAACTGGTAATCAATCTAATCAAACTTCGGGAAAACCAAGCAACCTGCAACGCTGCAGCAAAGCAAAGTACCACAACACTGAAATAGAAAGCATTCAAACTGTCAAGATATTATAACAGTAAGATGTTAGTATACATATTAAACATCAAGTTGTTTATTTCATCAATCTACACCTACTATAAAAACAAGAGGCCCAAGAGGGCCTGTGGACGCTCTACTGGCTAAAGATAAAGTTAACGTGGAAGGGGCCATAAATCTTTCACAAAATCATTCAACCGGAACATGGCTATGATATATGCAACTAGGCTTGGTACAGATCATCCCTGCCAAGTTTCGTTGAGTTGCAGCCAGAGGTTCAGGAGAACTAGTCTGTACAATTTGTGAAAGTTAGTGTATTAAAACTTGGTTATAACTGGAACACGACAATGAAATGTACAACTAGGCTTGGTAATAATCATCCCTGCCAAGATTCGTTGAAATCCGACCATTGGATCGGGAGAGTTAATTGGGACAAATTGTGTGCATTAAAACCTTAAAAGGGCAACAAATCATTCAACCAGAACACGGCAATGACATGTGCGACTAGGCTTGGTACTGATCATCCCCACCAAGGTTCTTTGAAATCCGGCAAGGAGTTCATAAAAAACTAATAACAATTTCAGACTGCACACCGTTCTCGGTTAAAAACTAATATCCCAAATAAACAACAACAAAACTCTAAACAAACGCTCTTACTTAATCAACAAATAATTAATCGTCAACTGAATGTCACATGTATGACACTTTTAAATACATTTACATGAATAAAGATATAATAAACAGAATTAAGATTTCACAGCAATGCGCATATGACCTGACCGTGTGTAAACATTTGAATGACATCTCTGCGCAAAACACTTTATGTGGTGCCGTTCTGGCAATGCATAGTATGTACATTTAAACCAATGTATATTTAGAATGTTTTTTCGGAATAGTTTTGCTTGACATGATAAGAAATGATCTTACATGTGTTGAAAATGACGTAAAACACCATACAAACTCAAAATAAAAATATTCTATTCCATTCTAAAAACAACAACATGAACAAGCGTCACGTTATGAAACATAAAAATACACAATTTAGTATGTGACTTCATCGCATAGGCACACAAACTACACTTTAAAACACAGTAAAATGATAAAGTTTCGCATATTCCTTACAATACATAGAGAATATTATGTCAGTGCCTTTTACTATCAAGTTTATTAGGCGAGGCTTAGAAAACGAAAAATGGCGAGGCTCTGCCGAGCCATTCTTCTTTTTCGTGCCGAGCCTAATAAACTTGATAGTAAAAGGCACTGACATAGTATTCTATTTATCATGTAGATTATCCAAATTTTCTGTATGAATTACTATTATTCCCTTTTTCTCAGAATGTTACGCTTATTGGGGACGCTGCCACGTTGTTGTTTTTTGTCTGTTTTATGACGTCTGGCAACGTTACGTGCATGACGTCAGATAACGTTACGTACAACAAAAGCCGGGGGATTCCGCATTGATTTGCTTTATTGGCAAGTGCATATAAAGCAATTTTATTAGGTCACCCCTTTATTCGGCAGAAAAGTGCATATCTGCATGATAAATGTGTTTACTACGACGACTCACATTCGTTGAATCGCTGAAACAAAATAACGTATGGTGGCTGATTTCTGCCATGTCGTCTTTTCATTATTTGCCGCGAAAAGACGACAGAACAAAAAGACGACAGGACTAAAAGACGCCAAATGCAGCGCGAAAAGACGACAGAATGAAAAGACGACAGAACGACAGAACGAAAAGACGACATTTCATGGGCGAAAAGACGACAGAACGCCACGCGAAAAGACAAAAAGATGACACTTCAGCCGCGAAAAGACGCCATTTGATATTGTCATCATTTCGTTATTTCGTCTGGCCTTCTGACGTCTTTTCGCGATGCATTTGTCGTCTTTTCGTTCTATCGTCTTGACGTTCTGTAGTCTTTTTGCGATGCTTTTGGCGTCTTTTTGTTCTGTCGTCTTTTCGTTCTGTCGTCTTTTCGTTCTGTCATCTTGTCGTCTTGTCGTTATATTGTCTTGTCGTTCTGTCGTCTTTTCGCCTTCCGGTTGGTTGACATGTGCACTTCGTCACTGCGGCCATTTGCAACTACAAGGCAACTACAAGACGACAATACGACAGAACGACAAGACAACAGACAAGACAACAGAACGAAAAGACGACATAACGAAAAGACGACAAATGCACCGCGAAAAGACGACAGAACGAAAAGACGATAGCACGACAGAACGCAAAGACAATGCATCGCGTTAAGACGACAGAAGGCAACACGAAATAACGAAAAGACGACAATATCAAATGGCGTCTTTTCGCGGCTGAAGTGCCGTCTTTTCGCTTGGCGTTATGTCGTCTTTTCGCCCTTGAAATGTCGTCTTTTCGTTCTATCGTCTTTTCGCGCTGCATTTGGCGTCATTTCATACTATCGTCTTTCCGTTCTGTCTCTTTTCGCGGCGAAATAACGAAAAGACGCCAGCACAACAAATGGCAAAAATCAGCCACCATAATAACGCGCCCAACAGAAAATATGACGGGAAAAGGACACCCTCCAAATTTTTTGTTATTATTTTACTTTAGCTACCAAATACAAAACAAAACATGACGAAAAACAGAAACGTCACTGTAATATTTGTAAACACACTGCCTTCCCATATTCAACCATGCAGATTGAATAACAAATCAAGTTTTCTGACTTTCCGCGATTAAAGGACATATTGTAAAATATTGCGGAAAGGCCTTCGAGAACTCAGGAATCAATCTGTTTTGGTCTATCAAAAACTCTGGAAAAGTTCTTGACAAACTACGGTGTAAGCATTTTCATGCCTCTTCTCTAAGCATTTACGACTTTTCTACACTGTATACTACACTATCACATAATCTTATCAAAGAAAAAATGCTTCAGCTTATTCAGAAGACATTTGCTAGAGAAGGTACAACTTTTATAGCTTGTAATAATGTCAGGGCTTTCTTTACTAACGCCCCCATTGATAAGTATAATTTGTGGACTTGTACTGATGTTTGTAGAGCCTTATATTTTCTTCTGGATAACATCTTTATAAGATACGGTAAAACTATTTACCGCCAGGTTGTTGGTATTCCTATGGGTACTAACTGTGCGCCACTTGTTGCAGATTTGTTTTTGTACTGCTATGAAAGAGATTTTATGTTGAGTTTGTCACCTGCTAGCCAGGGTGAAATTAGTGATGCCTTTAATAATACTTGTCGGTATCTTGATGACATACTCAATATTGATAATCCGTCCTTTGCTCATATGGATGGTTACTAACATTTATACACCAGAGCTTACGTTGAATAAAGCCAACAGTTCGGATACTGTAGCAGCATTTTTCGATCTTCATCTTTCGATTTCAAATGATTGTGTTCATACTAAAATCTATGATAAGAGAGATGATTTCAATTTTAACATCGTTAACTATCCACACCTTGATGGAGATGTACCCCGTGCTACCTTATACGGGGTGTATATCTTCCAACACCAATCTTAAAACACTTCTGCGACTAGGCATATCACAACCCTCATTTTATGGAGATGTGGTCTATAAACTTCGAAAGTTAAAGAGGTCTGACGGGTTTCTTGACCGCTTTACAAATTTAATCAGGAAGTTCGTCAGAAAAGGATATAACCCTTTGGTTTTACAGCGCTGACCCCTCTACAATACATAGTACAGTCAATATGTACAGTCAGTCATTACGCTTCACTTTTCACTTGTGCGATGACTGGACTACCTCTTGAGATGATTCTACCTACTGAAACTCCAACTAATGGAGGTGGGTGCATGAGCTTTCGTCGCTAGATTGGTTTTCTCTTTAGCTGCAACTACTATGGTTGTTCAGTACGATTCTGAATACATCCTGAGATGTTTATTATTTTGTATGTGTTTCTTTAGTTAGTTTCTCTGGATGTGGACTTTATTTATAGAGAATTCATTTTGATGGGATGTAGTTTTGTTTACACTGTCTTGTCTATTTGGGCGCTGAAGACAAGATAACAGCGAGGATTGTGCGCATATAAAATCGATTCAAGCTAACCAGTAGACCTTATTGCCTACTGACCGTTCCAAGTCGGTTACCCTGTCTTCACCATCCTTTCTGTTGTTTTTTGTCTCTTTCATTGTATTATCAAGTCCTTGTTTGCAGTATAGTGCGGACCTACGATGCCATTATGTTCGGACGCTGTGGTTTCTACAGGACCCTATATCTTATTTTTGTCAACAAGTGCAGTAAACTAGACAACGCTATGCAAACACAAACAATAACAAACAATTCATCAACTGCAAATGTCTGCTAGCCTATCTTCAATTTGACACGTACAACAGATAACAATGTACATTTTGTGCACATTATAAAACATTTTCTGCTTACGATGACTTGTATATGCCCAACTCCAAAATGTCAACGTCTCTCTCTCTCTCTCTCTTTGAACATGTGAAGAAAAATGGCAGCATCAGCGCCAAAGAAAAACAAAGACGCTATGACGTCATGCTCTTCCGGTAATACATTACTTTTATGAAACACCTCCTGATTATCAGCGTTTTGAGCAGAGAGGTCTAAATTACCTTTATGCACATTATAACAAACTCATACACCATTAACTATGTCCATACATGAGGGGTACAGCAAATTTACTATTCACTGAGCACTATATATGGTATATGGTTTCGCCAATTCGGTCAAACATAAACCCAGTAATAGAGCGTTCTAATGATTTCTATACACAGTAATAGTTAACGGAATTTACATATTCATGATTAATAATAACGCTCTGTGAAAGCAATCTACTAAATAATTTTAGAATTATTCTATATTTAAAATTGTATAATACTTGGTTTCAAGAAACTCATTACTCATTGAGAGATACAGTCTTAATTTGTTTCTCACAGCAATTTAAATGCTCAGTCAGTTCTCGGAACACACCGAGTTGCCTCATCATGGCATGATGTGATGTCATAATACCAGAAAGTGATGTCATGTTACAAACAACCAAATGAAAATATGAATGAAGCATTCTGATTGGTTCAGTGATAAAAACTGGACCAATAGAATCAGATAATTTCAAACACATTACATTCTCTGAACTCATTGAGGATTTACTTGACATTGAGTAATGAGGTTATTGAATGATTTAATAGACTGTTAAAAACGAAATTTATTAAAAGTGTAAATGTGTATTTTGGCGAGCGTGTGATGACGCAATAGTGGAAGTCGGAATCATATGACGCGCTTGCTATTGGATAGGATTTCACCGCCATATTTGTTTTGATTGTTGTGGATATTTGACAGTTTAATGAATGAAACTTTTTTCTACGCTGTGATGTCTATTGTATTGAAGTTTATGTTTACCGAGGTTTCGGAGGAATAGGACAACTTAATAAATTTGAAATTAAGTTTGTTTGTTAAACTATCGGAATCTGGTAACTCCTTGATACCTGAGTATGTATTCAACCGATATTGAAATATTGAGGTCATGCTATACTCAAAATGTCTATTATATTTCATTACATTTATTATATTTTCATTACTCATTTTGAATTAAAATAGAACGTTCAAACAGTTCCGTGTTGTGTGCTCTTTTCAGCATTGTACTGGGTCACAGTTGTGTTGGCAAACATTGGGAAATTTGGAATTTCTGCTGCATTTGCCATTATCTATGTTTGGTCTGCCGAGTTATTCCCCACAGTAGTGCGCAACTCAGGAATAGGTTCCAGTTCCATGGTTGCCAGGATTGGTGGTATGGCGTGTCCGTATATTGCTGACCTGGTACGTACCAGAAACTAACATAACGTCTCAACGGTCTATTTCTAACCAGACACTGACTGGTCTGTGATAAAATAGTTACAAAAGAAAGTATTTTTTCGTTTTAAATAAATTTTATATCAGTCATTTAAAATTTGAGATTCTTTTTTAAAATACTAATAATCTCATTCTGAATTCTTTGTTTTTGGGTAATGTTAAAGCCTTGTGGTAAGTAGCATGTGATTGTGTAATACTCGTATAATTGTATATGAGTTATTATAATAATAAAGGCTTTCCACTGTTCAGTGGACAGACCACCTGTTGTTATCATACTGTTTATTAGGGCTTTCTACTTTTTCCGTCTAATTCTTCATCATATTTTCACTTCATCTCTTTCGACTTCTTCTCCATCTTCTTCTTCTTCGTCTTTTCCTTCATTTTTTCCTTTTTCTACTGCTTTTTCTTCTTCACGCCACTTTTCGTAGCAATACTTGTCACTACGCATCAAAATATCTTAGTTTGTGATAGTCCACTGAACATTCTGACGTCATGACATAGTCCAAGACGGTCGCAAGTGAGGTTAATAGGACAGTCAGTTACTGTATATCTCCTGCATTGATGATCTCATCTGAATTAAACATTAAGAGATCATAGATGTCAGATCGTAGTTGTGCAAGAGCATAATATGACGGCCGCTAGAGACCTTATCAATTCAAATTTATTCAAAGAAAGACAAAAATATCGGACAAGGAAAGCAGCAATCAAGGACGACAGTCAACCACAAAACACAAAAAACAAGCACGCAAACAGACAAACGAGAAGGCAAAAGTAATAAAAAATGCAAACGACATCACAAACACAAAATAGTTGCCAATAGGGCTACCGCCTTGGAACGGTCAGTGGCAACAAAGGCCACTGGGGTTTAAACCAGGTTCTAGGGTGCAGCAAATCTCACACTTACCCTACTGTCATCCCATTAAAACAGGACAGTGTAAATAAAGAAATCCCCGCCATGATCTAATCTCTAACCAACAAGGCAGCATCAATAGGCAATATAAGTAAAACACAAATATGCTTGTGTAAATATAATACAAAAAAACAATAGCCTAGAAAGCCACAATGAAGGTACTCAATGACTTGGCAGAAACCAGATATATTGTTCCTCTAATCGTATCGTTTAAACAATTATATTCCTGACAAATATCGTTTGTACGAGCACCATAGTTGTCCAAATATAACAAAAAGTAATAGGAGGAACCTCCGAACCCCAGATCTGAGAGGGGTTACACCTCCTCCCAGTCCCTCCCCAACTTGGCGATTCGCGCCTCGTATTAGGATTAGGTTGAAAATAGGCCACGATACGCCCCTGATTGGTAAAACAATAGGTATCGTTGCTTTTGTGAACACTGACCGTTATGACATCATTACGTTACCCAATATGATTTAAACATATTTTATTGCGATATATGTACAATGCAATCGGGTCGGGCCACAAGTGTTACCCACATTAGTTACGGCCCTTCCCTACAATGGAGTTTTAACAAATAAAATGAATGTCAATTGCTATTAACACGTATCAATAAATTGGATTAACTAAAACAAGATATGTGGTAGAACATGTTAAGATAATAAGAAAATAGAAATAAAAAATAAAGGAAAAGTAGAAGTGGAAGAAAGAATAATGCAACGCATGTGACATTGCTCGGGTTGATTAGACAGATAAACTGTAATGGCAAATCTAAGTAAATCGATGACTATCTCTAATAAAGTTTTGAACAGAATTAAAAATCAAACCATTTTCTTGTGTTATAAGAATTAACCTTCCAAACAATAATGTATTTCAGCTTCTCAACATTGAATTGCATACATTCAAAGAAGAAATGATTTGCATCTTCATTACCCTGACCGCAAATGCATTGAGGCGATTCGCGTAAATGATTTTGAAAAATATCATTATTGAGATTACTACATGAATTTCTTATCCTAGCATGCGTAACAGAAAAAAAAACACACCAGAAAAGTAAAAACTAGGAACATTTGAATTAGTAAACAATATTTGCATAAGCTGACCTTTGAATATGTTTAATGAGGCTGAATTTCTAATATCTAAAGGTAAATCATTCAGAGTTTCATAGCTGATGGAATAAATGAATTCATAAAAATAGATGTTCTAACTGAAGTCTGCGAGAAATTTTCTGCGTTCCTGAGGGGATATGGAGCCTCTTCCGCTACGGTTCTTGGCAGTAGATTGCCAGGTATTCAGGCACTGTTCCATTTTTCATTTTATATACAACAGAAAGTTTTTGGAACTTACACCGTTCTGATAACGTTAGCCACCCTATTTCATTCATTAAATTAACAATAGATACCGAACGGGTAAGACCGGTAACAATACGCGCAGCTTCATATTGTATTTTTTCAAGTTTACTTTTTTCATATTCGCTGCAGCCATCCCAAACAATAGCAAAATATTCTAAGATTTGACGGACATACGATCAATAAATTTGATTCACCCAATATGATGGCAATACTTCTTTAAGTGTGAAAAAAGTACAAATATTTCAAAAACTGAACAAACCACACAATCATATTGCAGTTTTTCTTATCCTAATTAAATATAAAAATAGAACAGGAAAATTAGCATTCAAGGACGACAGTCAACCACAAACACACACAGAAACAAAGAACAACTTTAAAGATGAACAAAAGGTCAAATAAGACATCACAAACATTCTAGGGTGCACCAAACCTCACACTTACCCTACTGTCATCCCAATAAAACGGTACAGTGTAAATAAAGAAATCTCCGCCATGAACTAAGTTGCTTTTTTCCCCCATTGTTTTCTCGTTTAGGGCAAAGCATTTTGTTAGAAACTGGGACCATACGCCGCTGGCCATGGAATGGTATTAAATTACTACATTGAAGATTCCATGTTTACCGTCATATGCCTACCACCTTCGGGATGACTCACATTTTTGTACTATTGGCGTTTTAAATATTGATTTCTGCTCAATCCGGGGCTAGAGGGCGTGAACTGTACTAGAATTGTCCACTACCGATCATGAACAGTCTCAATCAAACCGAGACTGCAATGTTTTTTTATATTTATCGTGTTCGATGATTTCCAAATTCGTTCTTTCATACTCTTTTTTATATATCAAAGTAGCATTGCCTGTGCAGTGTGGCGGCGGTAAAACGTCTCCCCGTGCTTGCAATCAGAACTGTTATTCATTCCAATCTTTGGAGATCGTTGAGTTCGATATGTATATATATATATATGTGTGGTACATTCACAAATACATTGTTTTCTTACTTTAATTTCAAATAGGTGGTTCCACTACTCCAGACTTTAAAAGCTCTGAGTATAGTTCAATCACCTTAGGATATGTTGTCTGCTTTTTATTTTAGTATTTTGACTGTTACATGTGATACGCAGGCTTCATAACCTCTGCTCTCAACTATAATTCCATTTTATTTTTTTTTCGCCCATTGTTTTCTCGCTTAGGGCAAAGCATTTTGCTAGCAACTGGGACCATACGCCGCTGGCCATGGAATGGTGTGAAAATACCGCATTCAAGGTTCCATGTACACCGTCAAGGGCAAACCATCGTCGGGATGGCTCAAATTTCTGTACGTTTGATATTTCAAATATTGAGTTCTGCTCAACCTGGGGATAGAGGGCGTGAATGGTAGAAAGCAATTTCACTACCGTTCATGAACTCTCAATCAAACCGAGACTGCAGTATTTTTTGTATTTCTCGTGCTATACGATTTCCAAATTTCTCCTTTCATACTTTATGTGAAGTTAACCAATACCAGTTTTTCTTATCCTAAGTTATTTTGACCAGTTTTGACAGAATAATGTCACCAGGTCAAAGGTGAATTGGCAAATGGAAGCGGCAGGTCCAAACAACTATAACGGCTTGTATCTCAGTTACGGATTTTTTTCTTTATCAAGAATAATTATATATATATTGTTTGGGTACTTTGATAAACTTTTCACTTTTTGTTTTAAACATCAATGAAAATCGACAGTGTAAACAAAAATATGATAACGCCAACGACGTAAAAATTAAACGATATACATAGGCACATAACTTTGTTTGTTTGTTTGTATGGTGTTTTACATCATTTTCAACACATGTTATGTTACATTTGACGGTAGTTTTATGGCCACGTTTCCTGGGTAGAACCAGTACTGTACACATCCCGCCATCCGTAATAATCGACACTTCCTCACTTACAAGTCGAGCTCCCAGTGGGATTCGAACCCGCAGCGGTGAGAGGCGCGAATGTTTACAACGCAACGGCGTTAACCACTCTATCACGGAAGTACGCACGTAACATGTGGCACATTGGTAGAACGTATGATTTTAAATAAGAAAGTGTGTTTTTTTAGCTGACATTATAAATGACGTCACAGTGATGTATGAAACACAGAAAGCTTATATCTTTTAATATATCACACAAACGCAATTATAAAAGCAAAAGGTTGAAACTGACACACACTCAAGTCGTTTTAAATCTACAAATATCAGGTCATGACGCCATCAAGTCATAACGTCATCAATTGAATGAATTCTGTTTTACAAAACAGAGCATCATCTAGAAGATAAACAATGAAATGTAAAGTTTTCGTTTTTGGTATTCAAAGGCTAGAGCTACAGTCCGCTGTAAAGTGGTTCGTTCATTATGCTCTCTCAATCTCTCTCTCTCTCACTCTCTCTCTCCATAACCATTTAATTATATTCAAATTCAAAGGGAAATATCGTTGAGGGCTCGTTTGGCAAGGCTCTGCCGCTGATTATTTTTGGAGGACTTTCGGTGGCCGCTGGATTATTGTCCTTACTTCTCCCTGAAACTAACGGCAAAGTTCTGCCAGAAAATATCACTGATGCAGAGAACTTCGGCAAGTGAGTACATTATTAAAACTGTACAGGCACTTGACTATTTGCACAAACCTGTCTTTGATATATTTACACCTGCATTTTCAAAATTGCTACAACATAATTATATTATATCAGTAACTTGTTCTGCAGTCTTGTTTCACCTCCAACGGACAGAGCTTGTCTGGATGTATATCTTTTTACCTGAGATGTGTTTCTCTAACTTTGGGAAGAGAAAATAATCACAAGGAGCTATTAACGTTGATGTGGTTTACAAGTTGACAGGATGTTGTTATATATGAGGGACGTTCGAAAATAAATGCAACATGTCAACGTGTTTGTGATATACAAGTTTACAATATATCATGATATATAGTTATATACATGTTATTTATTTTCTTGATAAAGACCTTATGCCGAAATTGTGAAATAGAGAGATGTTATATTCACACAGTTACATATTATCTTCGAGAAAGAGTTACTTTACTAATTTGCATTTTGCATCGTGCACAATAAAGCTGTGAAACACAAAGGTTTATAGACGTAAGTAATAGTGTGCATACAAATGACCTTGCCCTCTTATGTATGGACAATACATGTTACCTTTTCAGGCCTTTAGATGTAAGCTGATGTACTAATTGTTACTTGCTCTATACCTTCCTTACTTTCAGAGATGACAAAACTGTTGGAAAGTCGACTGGTAGTTAATATTATATCAACAACGTATTTGAGAACGCTGTGGATCCTGGAGAAAGATTTTGAACCACTCACCCTGTCTGATATCCTTCGAACGTTTTGCTGATATCATGGTTTTACGTGTCACGAAAATTTAGGATGTTGTTAGGATGTTCTGACAGTAACACGGAATCGTTATTTCTTTGAAAATGTCAGTAAAACAGCAAACACTCCAAATTGATAAAGCAAGAAGTGTTAAATTATAAGAAAGTTTGATAAAAAGAACATAGCTTAACGGCAACAAAGGGAAATATCTATACTGAACAGAAAAAGAAACGCATAATGGGTATTTCCGCTATATAGTGTACGTTTAATATACTACTGCTAATCGAATGGTGCAGGGCGACATTAGGCCTGTCATTTCGAAAAGAAAGTTTAAACAGCACCGAACACAACAATGGTAACCCTTTTAAAGTTTCATTATCGACAGAATGCGCATTTGGCTCAAGCAAGTGATTAAACTTAGGCTTTAAACTTTGCAATCTCTTAGCATTAAACACAATACTGAAATGGCTTGACAAATCAGTAGGGATTATTACTTACTGGTCCTTTTGGATCATTAAGCCCAATCTGTGTGGCTTTAAAGTAGAATATCGCTTAACACGGTGCTAGGAGGCGTGAGAGGTGGAGCACTTTACATTACCCCTCATTTACAGACTCAGTAAAACCGTGTCTGCTACTTTCATCTCGTGTTTGTGTTTGTTGCTTCCGAAGGATCCACTGTTCAGTATTTATTGACGTTTTGAAGCGAAACTTCCACATTTATGAATTTCGTGTATCAAAGTCTACTTTGATTAAAAGGTCTACTACATGAACAAATTGTCCTTTCTGTAATTAGTTGTAGCCCATTTTTGTATAAAATATATCTGGAATATTAAGTGTAATTAAGTGTATACAATAGTGTAGCACAGGTATATGTGTTTATTTTAATTTGGAAAAGGTATCAAACTCTCTACATTCGAAATGCATTAATGGTATGTATGTCAGTAAAGAAGTAATAATTTCAAACTGATGAAATAAAAAGAAAATCGCAAAAAAATAAATAATTTAAAATAAAATAAAAGAACTGTACGACTTGTAAACGCGAGGAAAGACATATCGATCGTAGGTGTGACGTCGAATAACGTCAAAATTGCTTAAAAACATTAGCAACATCTCGTACACTGCTTCACAGCATTACTCGAATGTAATACGCAGTTCATTATTGGTTATCGCGCCCTGGATCCCGCCAAAACAAATGTGCATTCAAAATCAAACTTATCATGCAAATGTTGCAATGTTATTCAGCCGATTGCTCCATCAATTGGTTATTTACATGAAAGCAGTGATAAAACCTTCATCTGCATTGTAAAAAACAAACACTCAACGCAAAGTATACATCAACACGTGGGGCTAGCTGCCATATTGTTTACATAGCAACAGTGCACTATTTTCTGCGCCGTTGCCTTCCGGCGATCATAATGTCTCGATTTTGAACATTCCGAAGCGCCGTGATACACACGAGGCGGGATCCCGAAGAATAACAGGATTGGTAGAGCGTTCACGATTGGCTTAAAAGATGTCACATGCTTTATAATTTATTGCATAACACTTATCTTTTAGTACAAAATATACATCATAAATGAGGTATTTTTCTATTTAAAATTTATGTGACGAGATATGACAAATGTTAACTTTTAACGAGGCTTTTGCCGAGTTAAAATTAAAAATGATTCATAATGGGTTTATATTCTATATTGTACATGTACATGTAAATGTCTAGTGAAACAAGATATCATATATAGCGACCTTTATTGTCACTGACCGTTCCAAGGCGGTAGACGTATTGTCAACCATTTTATATTTGTGATGTCATATCTTGCATTTGATTCATCTTTCTAGTTGTGCTTTGTTTCTGTGCGTGTTTGTGGATGACTGTGGTCCTTGTTTCTGTGCGTGTTTGTGGTTGACTGTGGTCCTTGTTTCTGTGCGTGTTTGTGGTTGACTGTGGTCCTTGTTTCTGTGCGTGTTTGTGGTTGACTGTGGTCCTTGTTTCTGTGCGTGTTTGTGGTTGACTGTGGTCCTTGTTTCTGTGCGTGTTTGTGGTTGACTGTGGTCCTTGTTTCTGTGCGTGTTTGTGGTTGACTGTGGTCCTTGTTTCTGTGCGTGTTTGTGGTTGACTGTGGTCCTTGTTTCTGTGCGTGTTTGTGGTTGACTGTGGTCCTTGAATGCTACATTTCCTATTCGACTTTTATATCTACTTTTTACATAAAATAATAATTGCTCCTCAATTTTGTATTATACATACTTATAAACACAAGGATGACTTGTAACTTTTTTTATTAAAATCAATATGATAATAATCAATTAAATTTTATCAAGATCCGTTTGAAAACAAAAGGTGCGCCATTTTGTTCCTTTTGAAATTATAAACTAACTTTTTGGCGGAATGTTCGACTCATGTCAAAGATATAAAAAATAACAACATAATTTACTCGGTGTAAAGATTTACCGGTCTTCATTTATGACCAGGTTAGTTCAAAATTGTATTCTAATACACGAGTCATGTGAGCTTTACTTTGAAAAATATTATTATGGCGCAAATGCATCAGAATCTGTTCATACTTAACTGTATAACTGATCTAAGTCTAACTTCTGTTTTGAACAAGTATTGAACTAATTCAAAACACGGTTGAGTGACTATATTCAAAAATAATTTTTTCTGGGCATTCATTATATTAATTAGAATTACTTTTTAACATAAATCCTGTGAATATATTTTAGAGGTTTTATAGTTTATTAAAGTCTCGTCATAGTAGAGTATTATATACAATAAAACATTGCATATGTTTTTACCTATGCCGTTATAAAAGAATTATAAGAGACTATATGAATAAATTTTATTTACAACAATAATATAATATGACAAATTGCACTTAAGTGATTGGTTCTGGACTATTGCACCAATCGTGTCATCAGACTCACAAATAGCTGAAGCAATAACCAAAAAGAACCAATTACGAAGATTTTATTACTTTCACAACATATATATATCATAGAATAAAATGTTTCGGCCTATACAAACATTATCTATAATATGCAAACAAATTAGAATACATTTATACTTTTTAAGCAAATTACATGTAAATGTAGTTTTTTTAGATTCTATATATACGAAACAATACGAAATAATATAAACGTGTGACCTCTCTGTAATGAAGGTGTTGCTATAAAGGGCTACAAAGGGAGATAATAATGTACACGTTTAAGTTTTTAATTAAAAACATTGCGCTAACATTTAAAAAGTATTCACAGAAATGTTACAATTTAAAATTCCATTTTATTTGTCTTTGTCTCAATTTCGTAGCATGGCAGACAGGTAGGGATCGCTTTGTCCTTGGTCTGTCTTCATTCGTCGTCTTCGTCCGTTTGTCCGTCACGCTTTAACCTGCAACCTGAACTTGGTCATAACTTAAAAAGTGTTTCACCTATGTTCATGAAACTTCATAAACATCTTCATCTCACCCCAAGAAAGTCGTTACATATGTCTAATAACTTTGTTTGTCATTTCGACAAAGTTATGACCCTTTCCATTAAACCTTTAACTGCAATTTGACCTAGCTCATAACGTTAAATAAGCACATGGCAGTCTACAAAAGTTCCGTGGAACGCCCTTCTAGTTATTTATTTAACATATGCGAATACCTATGTGATTATGAACCCTTGATTCCATCATTGAATTATATACTATTGTCAAATTCACCTACACATTGAAAATATGTATAGCATAATTGTAAAAGTACACCACTGAAAAAAAAAATATATATATTCTTTATATCCCATATGTGCCTTCAATACACAAATAATACACATGAAAAGCGCGCACTTACATTGAAAACTGAAACGTGGTATGGTGAAACGTTCGGATGAACAGCTTATTAGATTTGTTATTTGACTTGGACCAATTTTGTTCGAATATAGACATGCTAATGATCAATTGGTTTTGTTTTGGCACTGTTTCTATGCAAGATAGTCACTCAGTTC
>JAWPHD010017122.1:0-46243 GCA_037043455.1 Cyrtodaria siliqua | reverse complement strand
CTTAAATACTCAGAAATGCCTTTTATCACAAAAAAGTTGGGGATTATATATTTGGGAACTCCTTTCGATGCACCAGGCATGAATACCGCAGTATGAATACCACAGTGATTTACTTCCTGTATACCTTTCACATTGAATCCTGCACAGCTGAAAAAGACTTGGAAGCACCTACATTGTTAATCAGCCTACAGACTTTTCATATCTTTCCACACTGTGTTCAGTGCGACACATATATTAAGTTTGTTTTGTTCATTTCCTTCCCTTTAGTGTTTTAGGCAGAAATTGAAGACATGTTTGCAAATGTGCAAAATAATTTGCTAATACGCGGTAAGAGCCAATTTAGCGCCAAGTGGGCTCTGGGACATTTTATTTTACAGATAAAGATGAAATACTATAGGTTCCTTTTAGATAATCCTTCTGTAAATGTATCAAAAACATAACATTACCGAGAAAGTAAGAGGAGAAAGTGTTGTTTAGGTTTTAGTTTGTTTACCCCACCCCCACCTTTTTTTGGCTGTGATTTTTTAAAAAAGGCCATGCAAAAGAAGGCTGCTCGAATGGCTGGCTAATACTCTGCTTCCCGCTGAAACAATTCCTCGTATCAACCGGCAAATCATAACGTTTACAGAAAAAAATAACTGTTTATGTCAGTTATTTTTTTCACAACTTTGGGAATGGTACCGGTACCGGTTGAATTGGGGCAAATTACGCCTTTTTCACCAAAATTGGGAATTTTCATGCATTATATGATATTATACAGGGCACACATTTTGCTGATACTGAGCCATACTGAGGCCCCAACAATTAGGCACCAACAATTCCCCTCTCCAGAATGTGTTATTTTTATTTAAAGTTCACCTCTAAAATATGTAAACAAAGAAAATAATTTTAGATTTGGAATTTTAACACTCCAATTGGGAAAAAAACATACTTTTTGCAATTGGGAATGGTACCGCTTACAATGTATATAACTTAGGAAAAAAACATTTGTAACTATTTGTGGACACGGCAACAATATACATGTACATGTCATGAATCATGCAGGTTGTGTGAAGATGAACGCCTCAAGGAGTTCGAAAACTCCCATTATAAATAATACCTAATTTACATAAATCATTAATCAGGGTCCTCCACAGGATTTTTTTCAGGCGCTGGCATAGGCAGCGCGGGGGGTGGGTTTGGGAGGGGGCCGCCCCCTCCCATTGTCGATTTTTTTACCAATTCTAGGGTGCACCATATGCCCCGAGATGATTTTTAATTATAAAATGAAGATGGGGAAAACTATATTAAAGAGAATATAATTATACAGTAAAATAGTATTTTATTAACTCATTTCCACATGTAATATACAGACAAAACATTATACAGAAAAGAAAGCACATTTAAATTAACAACACAATTTAGTAAAACAGCTCATTCAGTTAGATGAACAGAACAATTGTACAGAACAAAAACATATCTAACAATGTACAGAACACAACTCAGCAGAAACAATATACAAGCAAATCTTCCTTAACATGGATAAAATAAGCACATCACAATTGAAGCACATAAGTTCATGGCATTTTTAAATTTCTTTATTAAAGAGAGGTTCTTCGGTTTGATGACTTGTGCCAGTCTTCAACACACTTGTCGTAGTCCATGTCTGCTGGAGATGGGCCCTGATCACTGCCTTGACTTGGCGCCACTCCAACTCAGTCCTCTGCTCGTCCAGGTGAAAGTGGCTGGCTAGTGTCTAAAGAAAAGAAAATTAATTTCAACAGAAAGTTAATTTCAAAATTAAAATTATAACGTTCAATTCAGTAGCAAATACAAAATGCATACATCTCACAATTAATATTACACGATAAGCCAAATTATGGTTATCATTATTGTTCAATTTACCTTCATTTCATCATTGGCATAGCTTGCCAGATCCTCTTCATCATCTTGGAATTGGGCGGTGTTGAACTGGCCAAAGTTTTTAATCATGGGTAGGTCCGGAAATCTATCCCTGAGGTTGTTCTCTATGTTGTTGAGGAACTTGGTGTACACCTTTAAAAAAAATTAAAAAAATTAATACACAAATATTATATTTACAGAAAAGAAAGCACATTTAAATTAACATCACAATTTAGTAAAACAGCACATTCAGTTAGATCCACAAGTAATAGATGAACAGAACAATTGTACCGAACAGAACAAAAACATATCTAACAATGTATAGAACACAACTCAACAGAAACAATATACAAGCAAATCTTCCTTAACATGAATAAAATAAGCACATCACAATTCAAGCACAAGTTCATGGCATTTTTAAATTTCTTTATTAAAGAGAGGTTCTTCGGTTTGATGACTTGTGCCAGTCTTCAACACACTTGTCGTAGTCCATGTCTGCTGGAGATGGGCCCTGCACCGAGACTGCAATGAGGCTATTCAGAACTTTGTTGCTAAGCGTTGAACGGTGTTCTGTTTTCACTCGCTTTAAGGTGGAGAATCCTCTCTCACAGTCAGCTGTTGAAGTGGGGAGCAGCAGGCCAATGGCAGCAATCTGGAACATGTTGGGATGAGAGGTTTCCAGCTTCCCAGCAATCCATTCCATGGTTTTTTCTGGTGCCATGCTTGTCTTTGCTGGGTCAGCCCTGATCGCTGCCTTGACTTGGCGCCACTCCAACTCAGTCCTCTGCTCGTCCAGGTGAAAGTGGCTGGCTAGCGTCTAAAGAAAAGAAAATTAGTTTCAACAGAAAGTTAATTTCAAAATTAAAATTATAACGTTCAATTCAGTACAAAATGCATACATCTCACAATTAATATTACACGATAAGCCAAATGACGGTTATCATTATTGTTCAATTTACCTTCATTTCAGCATTGGCATAGCTTGCCAGATCCTCTTCATCATCTGGGAATTGGGCGGTGTTGAACTGGCCAAAGTGTTCAATCATGGGTAGGTCCGGAAATCTATCCCTGAGGTTGTTCTCTATGTTGTTGAGGAACTTGGTGTACACCTTTAAAAAAAAATAAAAAAAATTAATACACAAATATTATAGTCATTTGTTCTTTATCAATCATGTTGATGTGACCCGATTTGAAATAAAGTTTATGCTGTTGTTGTTTTTATTTATTATTTTGTATTATTTTATTTTATTGATGTGATTTTTTACTTAAAATGGAAGCAGTTGTTTATGAGTACATGTATCTATGAGCTGACTTACATTTGTGTGGAAGTCTGCCATCTGTGACTCTGTCGGTCGTCTTACATCAAACTGTTGATCCTGCAGCTTTGTGATGGTGTCATCCATTCCACCGTAGTGCTCCCCTGGTTGTGCCTTCAGCTGCTGTATGATGGATATTGTTCCATTAACCAGTGGTCTGATGACAGTGTACACTGCGTCTCGAGTCTAAAAAATAAATATCATTTAGTATGTGTGCGTTTCATGAGTCTAAACATTTTCTAATATTACATTCTTTAATCATAAAATATATTTCCTTTTTTTTTATTCATTTAGTAATATAAATATATTAAACAGTACATATTTCTTGATCAGCAAACCTCATTATAATTAAATGTTCAAAGAACTTACCTGCATTGCTTTTGACAGTGCAGACATGTGTGGAAGGACATCACACATCATTAGCAGGGAGCCGATAAACTTGTAAGATTTGACGAATGTTGCAAGTCCAAGTGCTTGCGCATCATCCCGTTCCTGGGCCTCTCTCTCCAAACTGCTTACAACTGCTGGAAAACACTTCCGCAGTGTGTTGGTTGCCAAGTCATGGGACAGCCACCTAACATCCTTCGCCTGGGTCAGCTTCAGGGTCTTGTCATCATAGAGTTCCTATAAAACATAATAATAAATAATGCTGCTTGCAAGTATGGCAGATGCATATGAAAAATCATTAAAGCTTCGGAAACAATTAAATGAAAAGAGCCTGCATCAGATGTATTTATAACAAATATATATATATACGTTGTATATATACTGAGCAATATCAAATAAATTACATGAAATTATGTTTTTTTTATTTACCTGGATTTGGTGAAGGGCGGCTGTCCGCACAGAGCTGTATTTGTAAAACCTGTGGAGCTGGTCCAATACACTTTTAAACGTCTTCAGATACGCGATATCTTTCGTCGACTGTCCTACTGCCAAGGCAAGCCGATGGGCGACGCAGTGGTTCGATAGTATGTGGGGTACCAACTCCCGCAGCTTTGCTCCAACGCCATTCTTCTTGCCTACCATGACAGAGGCCCCATCACTGCCAATAGCGCACATCTTCTTCAGAGGGAGGTTGATGTCCTGCAGAAAGTCAAGAAGTGCTTCCATAATAGTGGCCGCTGTGCCGTTCCTCAATGGTATCATGCGTAGAAACTCGGTGCGACTCTGTCCATCCTTCAGATACCTTTAAAAATATAAAAATAAAAAGTCTTTATACGTGTTATTGAGTTCTTGTTTGTTATGGTTATGTTCACATTGTTATGAATATTTCGAAAATAAATGTTCTATTTTATTATTAATGAATATTTAATAGGCAAATTCTTAAAGCATTATCATTATAAAATATATTTCACAAAAGCACAATTAATATGTAAATAAATGATTAGTACCTGCCATACACAATCATCTCATTGACCACCTGGATGTCTGTAGTTTCGTCTATCATGATGGAATACCACGGTGACTGCTGTAGATCTTGTAGAATTGGTGCCTGTACCTGTCTCCCTATAGTCAGTATGGCATCCTGGATGAATCGCTCCGACTCTGACTTGTCATTTTCTCCACGCTTTAAATTGTTTAACACACTGACTCCCATGTCCTTGCCTGTGAGAAAGAGAAGAAGTAGTTAGTTTTACCTTTTGTAAATCTGACCTCCATAATAATAGAACATTTGATTATTTAAAAATAATTAAAATGTTAAAATGTTTGAAGGCATCATTCAATAAATTAATACTTACATAATTCTAAGAGGTGCTTGTAGTTTGTTGTATGAGGAATTTCCCTCTTTGCCAACCAGTACAGGATCCTGAAGGCACCAACCCAAGCAAGTTTGGCCAGACTCGAACTATGCTCTACACTGGCAACAATGGTTCTTGTCTTCAGAGTCCGGCTGGCCTCAAATGCCATTGCCTCCTGGTGACACTCGGAACGTTCATGTCTGCATAAGGAGTCCCTCACAAGATACGTACAGGGGACATCCACCCATGTAGCCTTTCCTATGGCAGCACGTTTTGGTCTTTTCTGGTGAAGAACGCACAGTTTGCATCTCATGCCTACAAAATAAAAAAATATACTTTTTAAAACAAGGTTTATACAATATATAATTATATAGGTAGTATACATCATAGACCTTCATACATGGTATTTAGGTCTATGTACATGATTATACATAAATGAAATATAATCTGTACATAAATAAAATATACAGTACCCTAGTACAAACTACAACTAGTTCTATAACATAAAACGTCACACAATATTTAAATCTTTCATGGAGACATTTAATTTATATCAATTTTGATTTTTTACATTTTTCTTTTTTTTTTTACTTATTCAATAGTGTGACTCGGGATAAAGTCAAAATATTTTTTTTTTTTTTTTTTTTTTAAAAACGTTGAAAATTGATGGTTAAAATCCCGACGTTAAATATTATTGAACTAAAACTACACCATGACATAATATAATCTGCAATAAATATACCCCAATACAACAAACTCTTTATCCATTAAATTTAGACCATAATCAGCTACCATACACTTTACAGTAATCTGCGTTTGAATAAAATAATATTAATTTTCATTTTTTACATTGATTGCCCTTAAATTACATGTATTTATTTACTAACCATTTTCCATTTCCTCAACCCATTTGAAGTCTTTCTCCCAGTCTGGATTGAACCCGGTCAGCCTGACCCTGGCTCTTTTGGCGACTGGTTCAGATGCTGAGTCACAGACAGTAGGTGCAGCCTCAACATTTCTTACCACAAAAAACTTGCCAATTCCCCCATCTAAGGGTCTCTTACTACTTTGCTTCGACATTTTGTTATGATAAATTAATAGAAACATCGGGCATTTTATAGCAAAGTAACCCAGTTTAACTTCATTAACTTAATTAATTAAAGATATTAACTAATCTCTGAAAGTATCGAGTAATTAAAATAATCTGCAACAAATTAATACTTACAAACTGCAGACGATCCACGCAGAGAGCCGACGAACATCAAAACATCATATTTTTTTTAACAACTCCTTAATAATCACTCATCCTGTATTTAAATCACATTATCCAATCAATTATGTCACATCGCTTCATCTTATCTAATTAATCCCATCAAGTTTTGTTTGTCGGGACATAATAATGATCAACAATAAACTCAAGTGAATCACAGCTAACGCAACGCGACAACACCGTATCTCTGCCTGATTTGACTGGTTTATACAACTGTACACACTTGTCCTTGACGTGTAGTATTTCACACCGATAGCGCGTGACTTACATCCTGTGTAGAAGGTCTGTTTATAGTGTATGTGTCGGACGATAAGCAACACGAATCAAGAAAATCAAAGCACCGCGCTTGGGATTTAAAGGACCGCGCTAATTTCAAGGACAGCGCAAATAAGGATTTTGATTTTCAAGCACCGCGCTAGCGCGGTGCTTAAAGGCGCTGTGGAGAACCCTGCATTAATCATGTAATTAATGTACGAAACGTAAGAATACAGCATGAATCGTTTCGCAGTAAAAAATGTACAAAGATCGTTCAGTTTTTTAAATACAAATAATTTGCCTTCGTTTCACTACAAACTTCTGAAACGTCACAGAAATGTAACCACAATGAGAAGGTAATATGTCATGTGCAAGAATCGAGTTCGTACCGTAAAGTCAAGTTCACACTTGGAGGTCAAATGAGTAAAAAAATGTTTTGTAGTGTTGAACATTTGAGGTGAAAACAAACGCCCACCCCAAACTTAACAAAATGTCATGATATTATTGAATGTCCATGTGTTCCTTGGATGATTGGTTGAATCATGTTTTGCGCCATTTTTAGCATATTTTAGGCTATATATGACGGTCGAGGTGGAGGCAGACCACCTACCGGTATACCTCTCGCCATCCGTAAGAATTGACGCTTTCTCACTTACAAGTCAAGCTCCCAGTGGGATTCGGTGAGAGGCTAAAATTCGGTAAAATACATGTACATGTATTGTCTTTTTATAAGCTTTGTAACAGGCTGAAATACTTCGTGACAAATTGTTTTAGTTTCTTACTTCAACAGTAGCTTAAATGTGCCTGAATTAATCTTCCTGTTCTGGATGACAGATATGATGGCCTGGTTCACAATGGCAGATCAACATCCAACATGTATCTGTCAGCAGTCAGTTATAGATGTAATGAGGTCATTAATCTACTGCAGATAAATTATAAGTATTTCTATTGTCTATTGTTTGTTTTCCCCACTTTGTATGAACACTGAAAAAAAGGACAAAAATTGTCAACATTCATAAAACAACTCAAAATAAAGGGTCACAATATAGGTTAACAAAAACAACAATAAAAAAATAAAAAAGTTGTTAAAAACTCAAAATTACTTTTGTTGGAAAATAAAACATGTCACGTGAACTTGCAGAATTTCAGTACTTAAATAATACATGATTTTATGGTTAATCTCATTCTGAAATTTATGTTACAAAGAACTCATCTTTATTATAAAAAGTATTTCATGTTACTTTTTCAAGTTTTTATAACGAAGCATGTATATGTGGAGATATTTATCATACTTATATCCAAAAATGCATAGATTATGTGGATGTTATTTCTTCTAACAAAGCTTTTTGCGACAATATTCAAAATGGTACAAAAATTATAACAATTGTATCAGCAAGGCGATTTTTCACCTACCTGGAAGTCATTTTATATGTCATCTCCAAATGCCATTTAAATAAGCCGGATATATCAAAGCAATTTGGTTGCATAAAGAGTTGGTCTACCACAAAACAAATTACTCATATAAATTATCATATGAGGTAAAACACCATTCAAACAAGTCTGGTATTATCAAGGTTTGCGTGTAAGCTGTGTTTATAAGTCTATATCTCTTAATTTCTTATCCTAGCACAACCAAATTTGGCCATGGGCTTCCTTATAGCATTATCTTAAGGGCTGCATAAGCAATTTTGGTTCATGTAACCCATGGGCTCCCATAGACCCAAATTATGATAGCCCATAAAATGTGTCCAATTTGCGTGTAAGCTGTGTTTACAAGTGTCTATATCTCTTACATTTCTTACCCTAGCACAACCAAATTTGGCCATAAGCTTCCTTATAGCATTATCTTAAGGGCTGCTTAAACAATTTTGGTTCCTGTAACCCCTGGGCTCCCATGGAACCCAAATTCTGATAGCCCTTAAAATGTGTCTATTTCACATCAAATTTTGCGTGTAAGCTGTGTTTACAGGTCTATATCTCTTACATTTCTTGTCCTAGCTGAACTAAATTTGGGAATTGGTTTCCTTATAGTATGTTGTAAAGGTTTGCCTAATGCCCCTGTCACACTATAGCGCGTTTCCACTGCGTTGGCATGGCGTTGTTTAATTTTCCAGAACGCCGTGAGATCGCAAGAAAAATCTGATATTTTTCGTGAAGATGGAGATGTCACGGCGTCATCCCAGCGGCCAAGGCGTTGCTACGGAGCTCCCATGGCGTTCTATCGTGTTCCTACGGAGTTCTTGTTGGCGATTGTCTGCGCTCTCACGGCGCTTCCACTGCGTGCACTGCGCTTTCACGGCGCTCATACTGCGCTGACGGCGTGTTGAAGACGTTCGTTTGCACTACCTATAATTCATTTATACTATTTTGTTCGTTTTTGTCATGCAAACGCCGATGGACGCGGTAGAAGCGCCTTGGGAGCGCAATGATCGCCTTGACAGCTCCGTACAGTCGTTGTAAGAGCGAAGTAAAATAAAAAACACTCCGTATAAGCGCCGTAGACGCGCCGTAGACGCGCCGTATAAGCGCGGTAGAGACGCAGTGACATCTCAGAGAACGCCGTACAATCTCCGTGCAAGCGCCACCGACAACCACAGCGTTCGCACTGCGACCTCTGTGCGCGCCCGCGGAGCTCCTGTGGCGTTGTAGGAGACCTTACTGCGCTGCTATGGCGACCTTACGGCGACCCCACTGCGCTCTTATCAGAACGCCGAGCGTATTAATTTTAATAATGAAGTTTGTTTTGCATAGTAGTAACTGTTGATTAGATTTCACAAATAATATTTTCAAACCTATAGTAGAATAATGAAGAAAAATTGAAAACTCAAAATTGTATTTAAAATATATGCCAGCAGATTTAAAGTCAAAATGATGATGGATTAATATAATACGCCGAGAGATTAATTTTAATGCTCGATAAAGACTTCAGGATTGCCATGTGTCCCTTTAAAATTGAGCATTAAAAATCAATTCCTCGGCTTCAAATACCATGGTTACGATTTCATTACATTTATGATACTGCCTGATGATATTGTGGGTTTGTCACTATGCCATTTGTGGATTACCTGTGTGCATCCATATTGATCCCAGGGTTGTGGTTAAATAATCCATCATTCAATGAAGAGATCCCCCATTGTCATTAGTGCAGAGTGCAGCCATTTTAATTGAGGTCACCATGGCAACTGCAGCACTGATAGATTGAGTTTTTCGTTTTCTCTGTCTCTTGTGGCCTGTTCAGGACATGAGAATAAAGCCCTTGATTAATAATGCTCAACATGGCTCTGTTACATTCAAACTCTGCCTTGATGAAAGGCTTTTTGTTGGAGCCTAAAATAATATTGACAAAATTAATTATGATATTTGCTATTCATAGTGAATGAGCCTTGCGAATAAGCGTTTATCCTCGTAAAAGCATTTATTTATCTCAGTTATGTTTCTTTGCAAATTTTCAGTAGGTCACACTTCCTTTATTTTTCATTGCATTTTGATAATTCTTTCAGGGTTTTTTTCAAGTTTTTTAGAGCCCTTTAAAATAAACTGTTTGAAAATAATCCTTTAAAGATGAAATTTGTCCTAAATCAACAAATCCGTTGTTGATATGTTTTTAATTATTAAATATCATTATAAATACGATGTTTACTATGCTATTGATGTATGTTTAGTGAAAATATGTTTTTAAAGATAAAAACCGAAAAGGCGAACAGGCATTGCTAAAAAAATCGAAAAAAATCTAAGGGGAAAAACTCTTGCGCGAATTACCGGAAATGACGTCATTGGGAACAAACTATTTTTTGTTTACATTGGGACTGAACGTAAAACAGTATACCTTGTGTGAAAATGTGAGAATTAAGCGATGTCAGAGGAAATGCCCGTGATAAAACGGTTACACCATATGCAACCTTACGATTTGGAGCCAGAATACGTGTCTGAGGACGAAAATACATCGGATTCATCAACTGATGATGAAGTCGTACGCGGTGCAGGAACAAGTGGAGAGCTTGTAAAGACTATCGTGTCATGTCATTCGTTACGTTCAGTGGTTCATTACACTATTCACTAATCTAACAAAATAGCGTATTTATACACTTACAGCAACAACAAACAAAAAAACAACGTAAACATTGTTTTCATCGAAATCTGACAGTAAGTCACCCGCAACACTGCAATATCTTGGTACATACACAATAACCGCGAAATGTAGTATATTCCGAATGAATGGACCTTTACATTAATACATGGATATATATGTATGTAGATCTATGGTAATACGAGCGTCAGATTTTTTTTGCCGATAAGTAGACATGGAACAAATATATTTATTAGATATTATCCATAATTGCTAAAAAAATAAATAAAAACAATAATAAATGAAAAAGCATATAATTTCGGCGCCATAATTTCTATAGTATTATATATTTGCCATAAGTCGCCATCAACATCAAACACTCTAGGAGCGGTGTTTGCAATATGACACGCTCTCTAGTCTCCACGTGCCCCCAAATATCAATACAGACTAATAAAATATTGCGGTGCACTATTGAAGTGCGGCCTAATTTGGGTACATACGTCGGTATATCACAAAAGCACGCACCATTTAGGGAAACCTAGTTTTATGATATATTTCCTGTTTATTGCAATTACTTGAGCGGTGTAATACCGCCGAGGGCAGACGCGTATTGCACAAGACGGATATATCACATGATATTTGTCGCGCACAAAGAGAGAAAAATACTATGATTTAAATAATATAGCCAAATGTATTATGAGCACGATATAGACAGTTAGTAAGTATACTTACTCATGTATACTAACTCCTGATATACAGATCGAAAACAGACCAAATATATCAAATTACAATAATATAAAGTATATTATTCTATTATACTTGTTTTACTTATTGCACAAGCTAAGAGGCGTTATTGTTGTTGCTTTGCCATAAAAAATTACTGAATTAATATAAAAGCTAGTACTATTATTAATTTTCTGCCTTGCAATAAATATCCATGAAACATTTTGTATTTTTTTTTTTCAAATCCATAGCCCTATATATGTTGATAATATATATCTATAATGCTATTGGCAGAAGAGGGTGTATAATTTAAAATTATTAAAATTAAAATTTGGAAACAAAGACACAGTGTTTATTTCACCGAATTCATTTAAATTTATATGCTGAACGTTCTTAGCAATCTTTTTAAAAAAGACGGCTACATAATATTAGCGCCGTCAACTCTTCATTGATTCACGTAAAGACGCATGCTTCTAATTCAACAGCTAAACATTCACGGTGTATATAAAGATCTAAGACTATACACCTTTCTTCAATTTATCATACGTATACCCGATGAGGTGCTAAGATAATTGAACATATATTTCAATCTTACTTCATGTATGAATTTCCTCCTCAACGCCGGTCGAATAGGCGAATACAACTTGCTTGGAGACGGCGGGGTTATGCACTTCTCATTTTTATAGTCGAATATCGTTGGTACCGCTGTTGATTTTAATCTGCATGGCCTTTTGTTCTCCAAATTCAAAGATAATGAAACGTAAGGATGGACTTCCCACGAAGTCAACTCAAAATGTTGCTACAAACTCGCGCGTCTTTCGTAGGTTCCCACTTTCTCGACGAGTCGGGCGATTATCTTCGGTAACGTCTACCCACACTTCAAATCTTAATAAATCATTATCTCGATTAGGGAAACGAAAGAAACTTAGGTTATTATCTTGTCCTTCTTTATGCAAACTTTTTCACCCAGCAACAACACAAGGCATTTTTAACAAGTACCATAAAACGTTATCCTACATAGACAATACTATACAACTCAATGCGACACCGCGAATCGTTTAGTACCAATGACGTCACAGGATCACGTGTCACTTACCTGTCTTCAAAAAGGGCGAAACTCGAAGCGTGTGCGCTATGAGATAAAATTGGCTACTGTGAGAAAACGGGACAACCAATAAGTGTAAGATTTGAAAATATTGTATATTATATACGTATATTTCCGTATATATACTCAAAAGACACGCTATATTTCACCTTTAAGTCTCATACAAAGTACTGGTCAGGCATAAAAACGATCCCTCGTTTACAAGGCTCATTTACAAGATTTACCAGGCTTATTTACAAGGCTCATTTACAAGGCTCATTTACAAGATTTAAAAGCAGGGCTGCGGAAATATGGTTGCCCGACGCCCCGGGCATGTGGGTTTTGGGTGCGGGCAGGTGACCTTCGTAAATCTGGTTGTCCGTCACTTGCCCGATGGACGTTTCATTATTAGATAAAAATCAAGGGAAAATTTGTCTGGACTGTGAAGTTTGCCGATAATTGCGTAGTAATTAACCACCCTTCGCTTTCGCCGCGAGCAATTACTGATAAGTGTCATAAAACTGACCTGTTAAAACTGACCCATGTTGTTCGTTATTGTTTAATCCCTCCCACTTGACAGTTTATCAAAATTTGATTGGCCGAGGAACGCTTGGGGTCCCAATCTTCAGTTGAAGATGGGCGGTCTTTAGAATGCGTATACCGTATGAAATATACCCCCGTAACGAGCCCCTCTATGCAGGAAGTAAGTCACGCGCCAGATTAGTGTGAAATACACATCAGTGTGTAAATCAGTTATTGAGATGGTGTTGTCGCTTTGTATGTCGGTCGGTGTGTCGTAGGTAATATTCTGTTCAGTAATTAAAAATCATGACGCAACACTTGACCTAGTACTGTATCCATATTATCCAATCAAATAACAGAATTATTTTTATCAGCCAATGAAACAACTCCCGTTCACTACCACGTGGTAAAGTGAAACAATGGCGATTCAATCAAACCAATTTGTAAACAAGTAGGGCAATTAAACGATTGTGGCAATTTGACGGCGTTGTTTGATGGGCAAAGAGACTATTGACGCATGTCGCTATCGACGCATGTCGTAATGAATAGGTGTGCATCTGTTTTTATTTCAAAATGCCATGTTTGTTTTGAATGAATCCGAGATCAATGACGGAATGGCGTGTTTTTGTTTTGAACTTCAAGTTTGCCATTGTATCCAAGATGTGCTTCGACCTTGGCTAATTTCGATAATTATTCGAAGAATTGCAATTTGGCATCTCAAAAGATAGTAACAGAAAAACAACTACAGTATCAGTCAGATTTAGGCATAAACCGTGCTAATAATTTCCAACACATAAGATTTACATGAATTATATAACGAAAGTGAAAGTAGGAAAAAAGTTCTGTTTGACCTAATGCATCATTCTTTTCATTCGTTTTATCTGGTGTAGTCTATAAAAAAAGTAAAAGTAGAAGTAGAAAAAGGTTTTGTTCGACCTAATACATCCTTTTTTTTTGTTATCTGCCTGCCCTTTTGTATTTACTGCACTAGGAGCAAGCATCTTGTACATCTTAATTCCATAGGCATTAGAATCAACCAATTTGGTACCAGGTTCATCAGCGATGTTATATCCTCGGGGTATCCCCACTGACACTCCACTCCCCCACTCCCACCGGTGGAGGAAAACACTGATATGTGCATAATGGTAACAACCTGTAGCTCTGATCCTTCATAATTTAAGTCATTAATTTTACAAAGAAATTATGTAAAAAATATGACAAAAAAAACAGTGAGAGAGAAGGATTTAACTTAGCGTGCGGTCTCGCGTAGCTTAATTTTGGGGCAAGTGACTTTTCAAATCGGGGCAAGTGACATTTTGGGCAGGGCAAGTGGATTTTCAAAATATTTTCAGACCCCTGAAAAGGCTCATTTACAAGTTTTAAAAGGCTCATTTACAAGGCTCATTTACAAGATTTAAAAGGCTCATTTACAAGATTTAAAAGGATCATTTACAAGGCTCATTTACAAGGCTCATTTACAAGATATACAAGGCTAATATACAAGGAAATTCACTGTGCTGTCCTACGTTTATAATGCACCCTGGTTAATTTAAGCATTTCATGACCGATTCTATTTAAAATAATGTTTTGACTGGACAATTATGTTGCTAACAACATTGATTGATTCATATGACATTTTTATCATGTGTTTTTGGAACATTTTTAAAATTGTGGATTCCATTAGAAAAAGTTATTAAATATGGGCATTATATATTGCTTGTAGGGTGATTTCCAACCCATTAACAACTTGCATTAAGTCCTTAAAATTAGTGTCTATTTAAAGAATCTGGGATACCTTCTTTAGGAGGCTGTTATTGGTTTATGACTGCTTGTATGTGTAATCGTCGTAACTTTTATAAAGTTTATATAAACACACCCCGCCTCCCACTCCCCACTCCCCCTCTTTAAAATTGTACTTCCGTCAATATTTCTTTTTAAACTGCAGCAACAACAATAACAAAACGCAACAAAAAAAATCTACATAAATTATACAATATATTTTGATCAAGACACTGGTGAAAACACTTTATTATAATTTACCTTATGATAACAAAGATTTCTGATATCAATGATTTGATTTTTAGCTCTACTGGTCTCTACTGGCCAAATATCCGTCGTCCGTCTGTCTGTTAGCAATTTTATAAAATCGACATCTCCTCTGAAACCACTTGAAGGTTTTTGATGAAACTTCATCACAATGTTACTTGGGAGGGCCCCTCTCAGATTTGTGTTTTCCATGGCCGCCAGTCATCCAAGATGGCCACCATGGCTAAAACTAGGTCAAATTTAAGGAAATTTCAAACAACATCTCCGAAACCACTTATTGAATTAATTTGAAATATCATAAATATGTTGCTTGGGTTGGCCTCTATCAAGTTTGTGTTTTTTGTTATTGTCGAATAATCAAAATGGCCACCACGTCAACCCAAAGTTTACATAGAGTTATATAGGAAAAGGCTAAAAATGACATCTTCTCTGAAACCGGTTGAAGGATTTTGATGAAACTTAATCATAATGATCTTTGGGATCGTCGAGTAATCAAAATGGCCGCCACAGCGACTCAAAGTTTACGTAGAGTTATATACAATGTAGGAAAAGGCTAAAAATTACATCTTTTTTGAAACTGCTTGAAGGATTTTGATGAAACTTCATTACAATGATCTTTAGGATACCGTATTTGTCGGCGTATAGCGCGCATGCGCATATAACGCGCACCCCGACTTTGGGCCTGAAATCCTTGGAAAAAAACATGTGTTCAGTGCTCAAAGAAAATTATTTTAAGAGACAGGCCCAGGGCTTGTTGCTTCTAAAAATGGACAGGCCCTGATTTGAAATGGACAGGCCCTGATTTAAAATGGAAAGGTCCAATATTTTTTTCTTATTGGAAATTTGTCTTTATTCACTTTTATAGCACACATTAATTTTGTTACGTATGTATTAATCAAGCTCAGAACCTCCTCTGACTACATTTTTCTTTTTGCTACCACTTTATGCTCCCCGTCAGCGGACTTATTTACCATTTCGTTTAAAATATGTTAGAATAGAACAGGGCTTCCACTAAGGTTCAAATTTAGGAAGTTCGAACTTCCTGTGTATCAAATTTGGAAGTTCATGGGGAAAATTTAGGAAGTTCCAGTGTTTGGGCATGGCATTCATAGTCTTTGAGTCAGTGATTCCACGTGGTAGTGAGGGAAACAACACATCTAAATTGTTAAAAAGAAAAAAAAGATAATTATAATCATCTATATGTTTATAAAAGAAAATATTTGATGACCTCATTATATAAACGGTTTCAAACTAAAAATACTTAATTTCCCTTTGCGTGCCATACCCCACCCACAAGTTTTATACAGTAAATTACATTTTGCAAACAGTTTTCAATTTATCAGTCCAGGAAAGCTTTTAAATTGGCATACATTAATGAAAGGTATGTAACACTGTCAAGTGTAGGAATAAATGTAACAGATTCTTTAATTTATTATCAAAGCAATCGATTGTTTTTGCCAGTGATAATTTCACTTCCGTGTTTAGTCTCCATTTGCGAAGAGTTCTCTCCCCTAGGTTAGAGATTATTAAATATTGTTTGTCGTACTTCGTTTCTGTTTGTAACTTTGATAAATACATAGAAAAATGACACAAAGATATAAAAGAAATAGCCTTAAAAGTATAATCTGTTTGTGTAAGGAGTTTCAACTTTGTGGTTAATAAATATAAATTAAGCAATTTGGCGTTCATTTTGTGAAATGCGCGGCTAGGCCAATTATCTAATTAACACGCTCTCCTCTCACCAGTCACGCGTGTGACCCTTGATAAAAACTGGGCAAAACCGGATTTACCTGTCAATTACAGGCTCCACTGAGTTTTAATTGCTTTACAACTTGTTACGTCGGCAGTCTCAAATGAAATTAGATTAGATGGGCGGGGCTATAATCGGTAATTTACAGATTATGGGACGTCCGTAGTAAACGATCGCGGCGTACTTTGAAGTTTTTGGAAGTACGCTGTACGCCTTTGATGTTAATTTTCGCCGTACAACTACGATTTTTGGACGTAATTTACGGCCGTACGCCCATTAACGGAAGCCCTGAATAGAATATTACATAGTAATTTATAACCAATGCAAAGGAGAGTACTAGCACTTTTGCCAAACGATAATAATCAGAGCCGACTTGGTGAAACTGGAGCTAAACTTGGAGCCAAGTTTTTAATCAGGTTTTATGAGACTATCAGAGCCTCCTCTGGCTATATTTTTTCTTTTTGTCACCACTTTCTCCAAGTAAAGAATTAGGAGCATAGACTAGAATTCATTTAAAAGTAGGATTCCAGGAACTCCTTACACCTTAAATAATGAATAGAAATATACTTTATACCTGTATTTATACATATACAGTATATTTTTCTTTCCATCAACATGTATTTGTAAAGGACAGTTTTTCTTATTTGATTATGTAAAAAAAAAAAAATCGAACTACTATGACACCGCACTTTCACGGCCCGAACATTTCACAAACATTCAATCGAAATACCATCAATAATGATTTTTTTTCATGCATTAGTGTGTTTTTAATGACAAAAACGGTATTTCTTATCACAAAGGAAAGAAAACACAACCCTAATAGCAGAATAATGAGTTTTATGTCAACAATTGTCGACCTCAAAGTTGTGACAAACTGCCGACACGAAGCCAGGCAAAATATTCAAACTTCTTATTGTTTCAATGTGTGTATAACACATTTTAATTACTTTACACAGTTCACAATACACATGGGAGTATTTTGTCTTGAGGAACTTGAGCTTGAGATCCAGTAAAACTGATTTTTTGGGGGATTTTTTTTTTTTTTTTTTTTTTTTTTTTTAAGACAGGCCCACGGGCTCCTCGTCTGCAAAATGAGACAGGCCCGGAATGGATTTCGAGGAGCCCCGGGCGTCGGGCTATCCTATTTCTTGAGCACTGGTGTTTTCAATTTCAGGACAGCAGAGCGCCATTTTGAAGCATTGACCAAAGAGGAAATGTAAAACGTATTTTGATTTGCTAAAACGAAGCTGCATGTTAGACTGTTTTTTTACTCAAGTGTAAATAAACTTGTACTGTTGAGTGTACTTTTGTTGTTTACTCAAGTTTCAATAAAATAAAAAAACCACGCCCGTGTTCAACTTTTATTACGATCATATTATATTTAATATTTTGGATTGACAATTAAAACAGATTATTCTTTCGAATAAATATGTGCTGGCCCTGAAAAGGACCGTTTTGTTCTGCTAACCCTTAAAGTTTTATATATGTTTGCTTAGAAAACAAATTCGAAGCGAGGTTCAGTCTCGAAATCATCAACACTACAAACAGAAGTAACTAACTATAGTAATACTATGTATCTAAATTTGTAGCATGAAACATAAAGCCTAAACCGGAAACAAAATGAAACGTATGTAGTACGTTTCTATATAAACTCTGTGAATAATTTCGAAAATCCTCTATCACTGAACAATGTTCTAAGTAAAATTCAAGAAGTTTCAATGTAAATGTTGCTCTCAGAGTTTTATATGTGCATTAGATAACTAAACTAATGCGTAACTTTTCTTTTATTAGATGTAAGAGTCTTTTATTAGACAAATCTTATCAAAAAAGAAAATAATTGTGTAGTAGGGATATTCCCGAAACTGTACACTCGCCTCTGGATAAGAATAGATTCTAAAAATAGACTTTTGTGATTTGGACAAAAAACCAACTTCAAGCAGTCTAAGCTGTCTAACAATCGGAGAGCAAACGTATAGAGTATAAGACTGCTGTAAACCTAAACCCCAAATACTAAACCCTACTCGTAGATATTTAAAGTTCCCTAGTTAAAAATAGAAGTAAAAATTAAATTCACACCAGTAGACCGGTAGACAAAAGACGTCTATCCCGGTCGAGTGTCACATGTTTGTTTAATAATTAGTTATCATTGTTTGCGGTCAGTTAACAAAAACCAAACACTTCACAATTAACACGTTTAACCAATCAAATGAACCCTTGAACCCATTTAGGAATAATCATGATTCTACGTTGTCGAAATTCAGAAATCAACTTTAACAAATAAGTAAGTGGGGTCGTTGTTTGAGGGTCCCAAAGGGGTTTTGCATGAAAACGTGATCGGGGTGTTTTTAAAAACGTGACACGTGAAACAAATATTATTTTTGCGTGATTGCGTGAAAATTATATCAGCGTGATCCGTGATTTTGGTCTTTGTAAAACGTGATCGCGTGAAACGTGAATTTTTAGTCCTTTTCAGTCTTTTTAGTGTCCCTCCTCCTCCCCCGAGATGCCAGAATGCTGTTGTCAATTTGAAAGCCTCAGAATACATCTGACTGCTCAAGTTTGTGTGTGATTGTGTGTGGTTTTGTTTTGCTGTTTTAACATTTAACGTGAAATGTGAAAGTTCTGCTATTTTCACGTGAAGACGTGATCCTTGAATTCCATTCTTGTAATATATATTCTATGTTCCTTGGGTTGGCCTCTATCAAGTTTGTGTTTTTCTTTATCGTCGAATAATCAAAATGGCCACCACGGCGACCCAAAGTAAACATAGAGTTATATAGGAAAAGGTTGAAAATGACATTTTCTCTGAAACCGCTTGAAGGATTTTGATGAAACTTAATCACCATGATATTTGGGATAGTCCCTCTCAGATTTATGTTTTTCGCGGCCGCCAGTCATCCAAGATGGCCGCCATGTCTAAAACTAGTTCAAATTTAAGGAAATTTCAAACAACGTGTCCTCCGAAAACACTTATTCCATTCTTGTGAAATATCATAAACATGTTCCTTGGGTTGGCCTCAATCAAGTTTGTGTTTTTCGTTATTGTCGATTAATCAAAATGGCCACCACGACAACCCAAAGTTGACATAGAGTTATATAGGAAAAGGCTGAAAATGACATCTTCTCTGAAACCGGTTGATGGATTTTGATGAAACTTAATCACAATGATCTTTGGGATAGTCCTCCTCAGATTTATGTTTTTCGCGGACATCAGTCATCCAAAATGGCCACCATGGCTAAAATTAGTTCAAATTTAAAGTGATTTCAACGACATCTCCTCCGAAACCACTTAATCCATTCCAGTGAAATATCATATACCAATAAAACCAGTTATAGTTTTGCAACAAATCATCACATGTTTAAGTTTAAACATATTTATTTTACATCGATTGCGTAACAAGTTATTGCAACTTAGATTAATCACTCTCGATGGCTTCCTGGGTAGAACCAGTACTAAGCAATGTGGATTAATTATCTTGCTCAAGGATAAATAACGTGGCCGAGGCGAGGATCGAACCTACGACCTCTCGATTATGAGTTCGGCGCTCTACCACTGGACCACGCACTCCACATCACATGTTTATAGCGGGTAACACAAGCTTTGTACCAATTATTTCTCCTGATCTCCCAATAAAAGCTCTTTACACTGTAGAGCGTCTACAGGCCCTCTTGGGCTTCTTGTTTGTAATATTGTCCTGATAAACTAGTTTAAATAGATTCAAAATTGAAGATAAACATCTATATTCATTTCTGCTGCTCAACAAAATAGATAAAGTAACATAAATTATTACAAAAAATTACATCATGATCGAAATTGGCATAGTGGTCTAGCAAATTCATGTGCAGCAGTGTTTAGAATCTATTTCCATCTTTTATGTCATTACTTCTTTATATTGTTAGTCTTTATATTGTTACGTCTTTTTATTATTTATTCTTTATATTATCATACTTGCAGTGTGAGAGTGTAATAATGTCATGATGTACTTATCATATTACGCTAGTGAAATAAAGATGCAAATTGCAGTTGAAGTTTGATATACGGTCTCTTCTGTTCAGCTTGGTGTGCATCAGAATTTCCTCTTCGATATCTGTAACCGTTTTAAGCATTTAAAATACCGGATTACGGAAATTGACAACGTAATTCGGTTGTTCAGTGGCGTACGGAGAAGACCGAGTGAACATACGACGTCCGCGTACAAACACAACGTCATCAATGAACAATGTTATATATAGGAAGCTACAAGTGAAATACAATAAAAAAATGTTCCTTATGAGGCTTTTTTGGAGATACGTGATAAATAGAATCTCACATTCGTGTCTATTTAATTTATTAAACCCGTTGGATGAAACTGACATGATGCTCGGCACAGCCTCGCATCATATAATTTTATCCAACTCGTTAAATAAATTAAATATTAAACAGGCACTCATGTATGGTCCTCTATTTTTAGCTCACCTTAGCCGAAGGCTCACAGGTGAGCTATTGGGATCACTCTTCGTCCGTCGTTAACTTTTACCTCGTTAAGACGATAGGGCCTTCATTTTTCATTCGATCTTTACCAAACTTTAACAGATTGTTAATGAAAGCTCGGACAAGTTCGAAAACCAGCCAGTTCGGACCAGTAACAGTATGGCCCTTGATTGAATTAAAAATGCTATATTTTGCCTCGTTAAGACGATAGGGCCTTCATTTTTCATCCGATCTTTACCAGACTTTACCAGATTGTTAATGCCGTATTTTACCCTGTATAGTACGCACCCGTGTATACGACGCACCCCTCTTCTCAGAGGTCATAACGGGGGTAAAAAAGTTGTTTCCGTGTATAATACGCATCAAAATATAAAGTTTTCCAAGATGAACCATTCGACGAAAATAAAAGGTTAAAAAATTATAAAAAAAAATCTCTAATTGCATCACGATAATTACCGTATTCCTCGGCGTATAACGCGCATGCGCAGCAGATAGCGCGCACCCCAACTTTGGACTCGAAATCCTTGGAAAAAAAATAATTTGTTACGTATTGTAGCATAAACCGCGCATATAAAACGTGTGTTTCCAATTTCAGAACAGCTGACCGCCATTTTGAAGCATTGACCTAAGAGGAAATGTAAAACGAATTTTAATTGGCTAAAACCAAGCCGCGTGTTAGACTGTGTTATTTACTCAAGTGTAAATAAACTTGTACTTTTGAGTGTACTTTTGTTGTTTACTCGAGTTTCAATAAAATAAAAATCCCCACGCCCTTGTTCAACTTATTGCGATCATATTAAATTTATTAATCTGGCGTTGTATGACTGGTGTTGTTTCCCGGTTATTAACTCTTGCTTGTCAATTTGAAGGTGTTGACAATTTGAAGATGTTGACAGTTTGAGAAGTTTCTCAAAATGAAATGCATTGTCTTGTGGCATCACCTATTAAACGCATTTTCCTAACACATCGTGTCAGCACCTACTCAAACTTCTGAAGTAATCAAGGACAATTAAGGAATTGACATTTTACTGCGTACATGTATTGTTACATGTTTGTTTAATAATCTCCATAGTCGTCGTCGTTTGCGGTCAGGTTAGCAAAAACCAAACACTTCATACAGTACAGCTCACGCGAAACACACACTTTACTCTTTCACGCCGAGTGAGGAATTCAGAAATCGCGTAATTTCGCGGAGTTTGGACAATAAAACTACGCCGAGTAGAAATCAGCTACGTGACGAACGACTAGCGTAACTTCGCCGAGATACTCCGCGTAGACAAACTCGGCATTCGCCGAGTCGCCAATTATACAGGTAAATGACCTTTTCAGCGGCCTTGAACGAACGACTAGCGTAACTTCGCGGCGATACTCCGCGTAGACGAACTCGGCATTCGCCGAGTCGTGAATTATTCAGGTAAATGACCTTTTTATCGGACTTGAATGTTTATGTCTGAAACAATGATGAACGGCATTCGTACAGGTAATGTACATCTGCATAGATCTACATGTTTTATTTTTATGTTTGTTTTAAATGTACACTGTGCGTGAAAGTAATAGAGTTACCTTATAGTTGACGTTTGTGCTGCTGTACTCTCAAATGCAATTAAACACAACTGTCATGAGGACGAAATAAATATTTAGTTTTAATCTGTAACGGCAACCAATGCTAGCTTCCAAACACAAAACTTAAATACACACTCTATTTCTTAGCACACGTTGTCTTACACGTTGTCAAGCGCGTTGCCATGGTCAGGACTCTGAATCAGGCGTTTTCATGTGTATTGAGCAGAGTTACGATATTGTAAACATGTACTTTACATGTACATGTCGCAGTAACCAGATTAGATCACGCTTCCATTACACTAGTATAGATAATTAGGGACGTATCGTGGTATCGTGGTATCGTGGTATTCTCTTGGATAAATAAAATATGTTATGTAATATGTATACTGAGTAAAGTACAGTATATACATGTATGTAAATACATATTTCGTTTGCGTGCCTGATTGCCTTAGATGTTTTGTGGTATGAACCTACGTAAGTGGATTTAAAGACCAACTTTATAAAAAATATTTGCTGATTTTGTCAAATACGAGGTTTGATCAACAAAAAAAGTTGATACTGGCCTTATAATTCCTTAATTACAAGTTATTTAAAAAAAAAACATATTATGAATTTAGTCCGTCCATTGACAATTTCCTTGACATATGAAAATGTTCAAAAGTATGGTGTTTTTTTTTTTATGAACTGCACCTGCCGCAATCCGTCGCACCAATAATAATACATAATGAAATATTTAACACTGGCACTGCAGTAGGCTATCTATTTATAAAAATGATGTAAAATTATCCTTTAACCTAGTAACCAGGGCATCCATTATTGTTAACAGAGGTTTGGTCGTAGAAACACTTAAATTTTTTATAAAAGTCGAACAGGAAAAGCAGCTTCCCCAGAATACAGTTAACTCTAAAACACGCAAAACGACAAACATGAATGGAAATGTTAATATGAATATGACGTCAAAAACACACAAAAAAGGTTGACAATAGGGCTGTCGTCTTCAAACGGTCAGTGGCAAAAAGGACTGGGGTTTAAACCAGGTTCTAGGGTGCACCAAACCTCACAAACCCTACTGTCATCCCAAACTCGAAGCTAGTTTTGAGAGCATAACTCATTCCTTCTGATTCATATGGTGTAGTCTAGTCGATATATCGCAACATCTACATCATTCTTGGTTTGTGATCACTCAGTTACATATTAACATCTGCTAACAAACACTAAACTATTGTGAATTAATAAGAAAAGCACTAAACTATTGTGAATTAATAAGAAACAAAAAACACAGAGTCCTCATACAAGCATGTTTTATTTGTGATATTGTGAATACTGTTACTAGTAACAATGACATTTAGAGCTACTAAACAAGGAAGATATTTGCTTCCTGGTTCAGTACGACGTCCACAAGAAGCACCAAATCCGCACGAGCGGCTTTTTCAGAACGTCGGAAAAGGTAAGACAGTTTTTACACATTTGTATGATTACACAAAAGTAATTAAATTGGTCTTAAGACATCGCCCTGGCGATTTCCTCTATTCACGAATTAAATCGTAGTTGTAGTGGGAGGGTAATTATTTTTTTTATAATTGTGTCTGTCTGCATCTATTGTTGTTTTTTTCTTATCGATGTTTAATAATGATCTTACACGAGTGCCTGATTAATATTGATTTATCAAACGAGTTGGATACTGCATCCATTAAGTTATACCAAGCAGCATTTAACGCGATTTACATATTCCAAAAGTAATTAAAATTAAATCGTAGTTTAGTCGGAGGGGGACTTTTTTTTAAATAATGTCTACCTGCATCTATTGGATGTTATCGATGTTTAATAATGATCTTACACGAGTGCCTGATTAATATTGAATTTATCAAACGAGTTGGATAAAATTATATGAAGTGAGGCTATGCGAGAATTTTATCCAAAATGTTCAATAAATTCAATATATAGTGAAAGGGATCTCGTTGCATGATTTCGGTAATCCATGATGTTTTTTTACAATTGTGACTACCTGCATCTATTGTTTTGTTTCCTTATCAATGTGTAATATTTAATGATCTTACACGAGTGCCTGATTAATATTGAATTTATCAAACGAGTTGGATACTGCGTCCATTAAGTTATACCAAGCAACATCTTACGCGATTTACATATTCCAAAAGTAATTGAATAGGTCTAAAGACATCGCCCTGGCGAATTCCCTTATTCACAAATTTAACAAAAGTAAAACTGAAATAAGCCTGAATATTTTTACATGTAACTTGCAGTTGAATATGTCTATACACTTTTATCTAGACCGTGCTATACTTGAATATTAAATATAAAACGTGTGTATTGATCTATGCCATACTCATAGCGGGCACGCGGGTATACAATAGGAAATGAAATTAATCTGATTGCACTTGCTTTTCGTTATCTCCGGTACTATTCTGCACATAATCAACAGATACATGTACATGACATGATGTACGAACTTGTGCACCGATATAAATCTATTTGCTGATCAAACTTTTACCTGAAAAGAAAGTTGTAATATGTTTAGAGAGCAATATATTGCACTGAATTGCCAATTCCGATTGGTAGACCTCTACTTGTTTTTATCAATATAATCTTGCTTCATAATTTGATTAATACTCCTCGTCACAATCAAGCATTTGTTGTGTGCGCGTGCCTATATTTATTACATTACATACATGTACTTGGTGGCCCGTGATTGGAAATATTCAATTCGATTCTATAAAAAAAAATGGCCGACGCCGAAGGAAAATTACAGTTAATTAAATTTTACGCCGAGATACGCGGCATCATTCATGCCGAGTTACGCGGAGTTCACAGGTGTGCACTTTTGCTTAATTGGATTCTACGCGGAGTAACTCGGAGTGGCTTTCACTCGGCAATAGCGTACTTTCGCCGCGTGAATTCGCCGAGTACAAACACTGACTCCGCGTAGATACGCTCGAAACTCGATACGACCAAACTCGGCGAATCGAGTGAAGTGTGTGTTTCGCGTGAGCTGTACTGTACGTTTTCCCAGTCAATTAAACCCTTGATGAATAATCAAGATTCTACGTTGTCAAAATTTCAGAATCGACTTTAACAAATAAATATGTGTGGTAAATCAATACCGCGGTTACCCGATAGTCGTTGTTAGGAAGAAAACATAATATTCTATTTTATTCTATTCAAGGTAAACCAGTCTGCGTTTTACGGAAACCACAGCCTCGTTATCATTTCACTTTGCCGATTGATGTAAACAATTGATGCAAACAATGATATTTTTCAACATTTCAATGGTATTTTATCAACATTATTCAACAAAACACACGATAAAGCTTGATTTTATTATTAGCTCAACTATTCGAAGAATAAGAGAGCTTATGTAATCACCCCGGGGTCGGCTTCGGCGTCGGCGTCCCACATTCAGGTTTGCCTGTAAGCTGTGTTTACAGGTCTATAGCTCTTACATTTCTTATTCTAGCACAACCAAATTTGGCCATGGGCTTCCTTATAGCTTTATCTTAAGGGCTGCATAAGCAATTTTGGTTCCTGTAACCCATGGAACTCAAATTATGATAGCCCATAAAATGTGTCCCATTTCACATCAAGTTTTTCGTGTTAAAAATGCTATATTTTGCCTCGTTAATATGATAGGGCCTGCATTTTTCATCTAATATTTACCAAACTTGACCAGATTGTTAATATCAATGAAAGCTCAAACAATTTCGAAAAAACCAGCCAGTTCGGACCAGTTATAGTGGAGTTATGGCCCTTGATTTAGTTACAAATGCTATATTTTGACTAGTTAAGACGATAAGGTCTTCATTTTTTTTATTTAAATATTTTTTTCATGTTTTTTAGCTCTACTGATCAGAGATCAGCAGAGCTTATGCCGTGGTGCGGCGTCCGTCGTCCGTCTGTCCGTCTGTCCGTAAACTTTTATTTGTAGCGACAACTCCTCTGAAACTACTGGATGGATATTCATGAAACTTTACAGAAATGTTGCCCATAAAGTCTAGTTGATCCTAGCAAAAATTCATGTTGATGTGAAATCCAAGATGGCCACCAAAGCTAAAAATAGAGTTTTAAAATACAAGTTTGTAGCGACTACTTCTATAGCTATAAGTGATATTGATATGGGACTTTTTCTAAAATGATCAGCATGACATGGTGTTGATCCTTGTCAAAAATCGTTTTGATTCAACGTTAAACATGGCTGCCAGCGGCCATCTTTGTTTACATAGAGTTATATAGTAAAAACTTGTAGCGACTACTCCTCTGAAACTACTTGACAGATTGTCATGAAACTTTACAGGAATGTTGCTCTTGATGTCTAATTGATCCTAGCAAAAGTTCAGATCGGCCAGAAATTCAAGATGGCCGTCACAGCTAAAAATAGATTTTTAAAACATAAGTTTGTAGCGACTACTTCTTGAAAACTATAAGTGATATTGATATGGGACTTTTTCTAAAATGATCAGCATGACATGATGTTGATCCCTGTGGGAAATTATTTTGATTCAACGTTAAACATGGTTGCCAGTGGCCATCTTTGGTTACATAGAGTTATATAGTAAAAACTTGTAGCGACTACTCCTCTGAAACTACTTGACGGATGTTCATGAAACTTCACAGGAATGTTGCTCTTGATGTCTAGTTGATCCTAGAAAAATTTCAGGTCGGCCGGAAATTCAAGATGGCCGCCACAGCTAAAAATAGATTTAAAATAAATAAGTTTGTAGCGACTACTTCTTCAAAACTATAAGAGATATTGATATGGGACTTGTTCTAAAATGATCAGTATGACATGATGTTGGTCCTTGTCGAAAATCGTTTTGATTTGACGTTAAACATGGCTAGCAGCGGCCATCTTTGTTTACATAGTTATATAATGAAAACTTGTAGCGACTACTCCTCTGAAACAACATGACGGATTTTCATGAAACTTCGCAGGAATGTTGCTCTTAATGTCTAATTGATCCTAGCAAAATTTCAGGTCGGCCGGAAATTCAAGATGGCCGCCACGGTTAAAAATAGATTTTCAAAAAACAAGTCTGTAGTGACTACTTCCTGAAATCAAAATCAATCAGTAGAGCTTCAAGGTCATTGACCTCTTGTTTTTATTAGCTCTACTGATCAGAGATCAGCAGAGCTTATGCCGTGGTGCGGCGTCCGTCGTCCGTCTGTCCGTCTGTATGTCCGTAAACTTTTTTTTGTAGCGACTACTCCTCTGAAACTACTGAATGGATTTTCATGAAACTTTACAGAAATGTTGCCTATGAAGTCAACATCCTAGCAAAAATTCAGATTGATGTGAAATCCAAGAGGGCCGCCAGATGTAAAAATAGGTTTTTAAAAAACAAGTTTGTAGCGACTACTTCTTGAAAACTATAAGTGATATTGATATGGGACTTTTTCTAAAATGATCAGCATGACATGATGTTGGTCCTTGTCGACAATCGTTTTGATTCGACGTTAAACATGGCTGCCAGCGGCCATCTTTGTTTACATAGAGTTCTATAATGAAAACTTGTAGCGACTACTCCTCTGAAACTACTCCTCTGAAACTACTTGACGGATTTTCATGAAACTTCACAGGAATTGTGCTCTTGATGTCTAATTGATCCTAGCAAAATTTCAGGTCGGCCGAAAATTCAAGATGGCCGCCACGGCTAAAAATAAATTTTAAAAATACAAGTTTGTAGCGACTACTTCTTGAAAACTATAAGTGATATTGATATGGGACTTTTTCTAAAATGATCAGCATGACATGATGTTGGTCCTTGTCAAAAATTGTTTTGATTGAACGTTAAACATGGCTGCCAGCGGCCATCTTTGTTTACATAGATTATAGAGTAAAAACTTGTAGCGACTACTCCTTTGAAACTACTTGACAGATTTTCATGAAACTTTACAAGAATGTTGCTCTTAATGTCTTATTGATCCTAGCAAAATTTCAGATCGGCCAGAAATTCAAGATGGCCGCCACAGCTAAAAATAGATTTTTAAAAAAGAAGTTTGTAGCGACTACGTCTTGAAAACTATAAGTGATATTGATATGGGACTTTTTGTAAAATGATCAGCATGACATGATGGTTATCAGAGTCAAACAATTTTTTGATTCGACGTTAAACATGGCTGCCAGTGGCCATCTTTGTTTACATAGAGTTATATGATGAAAACTTGTAGCGACTACTTCTCTGAAACTACTTGACGGATTTTCGTGAAACTTCACAGGAATGTTGCTCTTGATGTCTAATTGATCCTAGCAAAATTTCAGGTCGGCCGGAAATTAAAGATGGCTGCCATGGCTAAAAATAGATTTTCAAAATACAAGTTTGTAGCGACTACTTCTTGAAAACTATAAGTGATATTGATATGGGACTTTTTCTAAAATGATCAGCATGACATGATATTAGTCCTTGTCAAAAATCGTTTTGATTCGATGTTAAACATGGCTGTCAGCGGCCAACTTTGTTTACATAGAGTTATATAATGAAAACTTGTAGCGACTATTCCTCTGGAACTACTTGATGGATTTTTATGAAACTTCACAGGAATGTTGCTCTTGATGTCTAATTGATCCTAGCAAAATTTCAGGTCGGCCGGATATTCAAGATGGCCGCAACGTTTAAAAATAATTTTTCAAAAAACAAGTCTGTAGCGACTACTTCCTGAAATCAAAATCAATCAGTAGGCTTCAAGGTCATTGACCTCTTGTTTAATTACTTCCTTTTTTCGTTTTTTTGACGAAACTTAGCAGGAAGCATTGATATGAGTTGTGCCTATTGCATTTTTTTCGGTTTGATTTTTTTTACGGTAGCTCTACTGATCAGAGATCAGCAGAGCTTATGCGGTGGTGCGGTGTCCGTCGTCCGTTTGTCTGTCCGTCCGTAAACTTTTTTTGTAGCGACTACTCCTCTGAAACTACTGAATGGATTTTCATGAAACTTTCCATAAATGTTGCCCATGAAGTCTAGTTGATCCTAGCAAAAATTCATGTTGATGTGAAATCCAAGATGGCCGCCAAATCTAAAAAGAGGTTTTTAAAAAACAAGATTGTAGCGACTACTTCTTGAAAACTATAAGTGATATTGATATGGAACTTTTTCTAATATGATCAGCATGACATGATGTTGGTCCTTGTCGGAAATCGTTTTGATTCGACGTTATACATGGCTGCCAGCGACCATCTTTGTTTACAAAGAGTTATATAATGAAAACTTGTAGCGACTACTCCTCTGAAACTACTTGACGGATTTTCATGAAACTTCACAGGAATGTTGCTCTTGATGTCTAATTGATCCTAGCAAAATCTTAGGTCCGCCGGAAATTCAAGATGGCCGCCACGGCTAAAAATAATTTTTCAAAATACAGGTTTATAGCGACTTCTTCATGAAAACTATGAGTGATATTGATATGGGACTTTTTCTAAAATGATCAGCATGACATGATGTTGATCCTTGTCAAAAATCGTTTTGATTCAACGTTAAACATGGCTGTCAGCGGCCATCTTTGTTTACATAGAGTTATATAGTAAACACTTGTAGCGACTACTACTCTGAAACTACTTGGCAGATTGTCATGAAACTTTACAGGAATGTTGCTCTTGATATCCAATTGATCCTAGCAAAATTTCAGATCAGCCAGAAATTCAAGATGGCCGTCACAGCTAAAAATAGATTTTTAAAAAATAAGTTTGTAGTGACTACTTATTGAAAACTATAAGTGATATTGATATGGGACTTTTCTAAAATGATCAGCATGACATGATGTTGATCCTTGTGGAAAATTATTTTGATTCGACGTTAAACATGGCTGCCAGTGGCCATCTTTGGTTACATAGAGTTATATAGTAAAAACTTGTAGCGACTACTCCTCTGAAACTACTTGACGGATGTTCATGAAACTTCACAGGAATGTTGCTCGTGATGTCTAGTTGATCCTAGAAAAATTTCAGATCGGCCAGAAATTCAAGATGGCCGCCACAGCTAAAAATAGATTTAAAATAAATAAGTTTGTAGCGACTCCTTCTTCAAAACTATAAGAGATATTGATATGGGACTTTTTCTAAAAAGATCAGTATGACATGATGTTGGTCCTTGTCGAAAATCTTTTTGATTTGACGTTAAACATGGCCGCCAGCGGCCATCTTTGTTTACATAGAGTTATATAATGAAAACTTGTAGCGACTACTCCTCTGAAACTACTTGATGGATTTTCATGAAACTTCACAGGAATGTTGCTCTTAATGTCTTATTGATCCTAGCAAAATTTCAGGTCAGCCGGAAATTCAAGATGGCCGCCACGGTTAAAAATAGATTTTCAAAAAACAAGTCTGTAGCGACTACTTCCTGAAATCAAAATCGATCAGTAGAGCTTCAAGGTCATTGACCTCTTGTTTAATTTTCTTTTTATTTTTTCAATTATTATTAGAGTAACGGAGGGAGTTATCGACCCTTTAAGATGCATATCACAAAATTCTCTCGTCTGATTGGTTAATGTCACTCTATATTTAACCCAACGTAATTAATGAACCTAAGGGAAAATAAATATGCCCAAATGGCAGGTTACACACCACTATATTCTACAAGTTGACCGTGGAAAAAGTATGAGGTTAATCGGCAGATATCGACATGTTTCGGCCGTTATCGACAGGGTGAGACGGTTTTAAAAAAAGTTCCTTTCTTTTTTTCTCCATTTCCTCTTTACGTTTACGTTTCCTTTCTAATTCTTCTTCCTTTTGTTTTTCCTTTTGTGCAAACAACTCTAAGGCCTTAGTCCCGGATATAGCTTTCGGCAACTTGCTTTGCAATGTTGCGGGCCGTTTTCTCTGTTTGGGCTCTGGCACTTTCAATAAAGCAAATGCTGGAGACACGTAACCAGGACTAGACTGTGTCAACACTATTCTGCTAGGTCCGGGTTGTTCATATGTAGGATCTTTGCCGACTTCTGTGAGGTTCTGAATGTTTGTAATTTGCTCTCGTGTTTACTACCGTCTAGTTTTGTGCTGTTCTGACGAGGTAGCATTCTCGGATTCGCCATGGTCTGGGTCTGTGCCATCCTGATTGTCTGTAACTGGGACCACATTGTCATTATCTCCCGCGGCAGAGACTTGATGGTTGTCCTCGGTAGTTTCGGCACTTTTGATCGGGTTAGCAACAGATGACGGTTCTAGTTTTGTTTTGTCAATAAGATTCGGGTCTAATGGAAATAATCCAGACCTCCTGAAGCCATGTATTGCAACTTCGGCAGTAGCAACACAATCCCATGCTTTTTTGAACACTCTTGGGAAATCCTTTTTAGTTAGTCCTTCACCGATATGTTCAAGTTGCCATACTCTGACACTAAATTTCCAAGCCGATTTCATCGGGGAAAAAAAACCTACATCGCATGGTTGCAAATATGGGTTGCATTGGCTAGCAAACAGTATAATACTATTCCCTTGTCAGCGCAAAACTGTCCTGCAGAACGGGTCATATGGGTTGAATGGCCGTCAACGAACAAGAGGACAGGTTTAGTTATTTGTTTCTCGGTCACATACGATTCAAATTGTTGTAACCAGGCAACAAATAATTCTCCATCCACCCATTGGCACTATGGCCATACGTAGCCTGTGGGAAATCCGTTATTCCCGTGTCACGAAAGCGTTGCCCTGGATAAACAATAAGGGGTGGCAAATAGTCACCAAAGGCGTTGAAACCCACCATTACACTAATTTGCTGTTTATTACTTGTCGTCACATTGTAGACATGTGGTGCCCCTTTTTTAGCTAGCACTTTGCCACTTTTGAAACACAACGGAAAGCCGGACTCGTCCGCGTTGAATTCGCGCCTCGGGTCTTTGACTAGGTTTTCATAGTCTGGCACTTCACTCTTAAGATACTGGTACAACCCGTCATACCACCCCTGAACCATGGCCATATTGACGATAGCTCGCTGATGACCTAAATTCATCGCGGTACGTTCACTAACATCCGGGTGGCGCTTTTTAAATGAATAAAACCAGTCCTTTCCAGGCTTATTGTTCTTGAAAGGATTATTGCGGCCGTCAACATCTAGGATTTTTTTCACTTCAACAAGTAATTCTTCTCTAGATACTGGGTATCCTATACTCGCCATTAGCTTCAAATAATCCGCCAATACATTTTCCTCTGCGTTTGTAAGCACAGGCTTTGTTCCTGGGGAGGTTCTCTCTTCCGGTACACGTCCCTCAATTTTGTCCAAAAGGGTTGTCCTTGGGACACCATACGTCTTAGAAGCTTGCCGCTTAGACATTACACCATGCTTTACCATGGCAACAGCAGCTGCCATTTTTGTAGGTGAATATTTCAACCTCTTTCGTGCGTTTTGCTGACTTGACATCTGCAATAGAGGAATCTAATCCAGAAATATGTACGTTATTACGTTATGTAATGATATATTTTTCATTATTCAATGTCAAATACGTACCCGGTTGATAACTGCAGAAATAGCATTTTTGGACTGCAGTTATCGACACCCCCGTTTCAAGGTTACTGATAGCCTTGCAATGTAATTCGCGATCAAATGGAAAATGACAGACATATTGCATGGATAATAAATGTCTAAAACAACCTCACTGAGACAATAACTAGGCATAACATGTATTTCAAATATTACCCCTTCTTATGACACACCGTAACGCACGCATAATGTTGAGTAAAAATGATACCTACCTTAAAGTCGGTGCCGATAAAACTTTGTACCAAGTGTTGACATAAGCAAATATGGCGGAAAAGACTCCCTAGAAGATTGATGACGTCTTGGATGACGTCATATATATTTGATTGACGTGGGATAATTAGATAATAATTGGAATTAGATTGCCTGCCGATAAGTACCGACGGTCGATAAAAACCGCCGTTGCTCTATTATTATTTTTTTTTCATTCTTTTTTTTTTCATTTTTTTTTTTTTAGCTGTATGTTGGACCAGGCGGACCAGTAACAGAGGAGTAATGGCTCTTGATTTAGTTAAAAATGCTATATTTTTCCTCGTTTACTATATGATATCTACGCCTTCATTTTTCATCTGATCTTTACCAAACTTTACCAGATTCTTTAGTTATGGCCCTTGATTTAGTTAAAAAGCTGTTTTTTGCCCGAAACTTTCAAAAACACGTAAATGGCAGTCACTCGCTTCATTGATGTTATAAGAGCCATGTTAGCCAGTAGAGCGTCCACAGGCCCTCTTAGGCCTCTTATTTAATTTTTTTTTTGATTTTTTTTTTTTGACGAAACTTAGCAGGAAGCATTGGTATGATTTCTAGTTGTGCCTATTGCATTTTTTTCCGGTTTGATTTTTGATGGAGTTACGGCCCCTTGACATTTTTACTTTAGATTTCTTGTCGGCGCTACTCGTCCTAAACGCCTTGTTGGATTTCGATGAAACTTGGCAGGAAGCATCAGTAAGATGTGTCCAGTTGTGCATAACGCATTTTTGTTCTAGTTCGCCCTTTTTGATGGAGTTATGGCCCTTTGATATTTTTACTTTAAATTTCTTGTCGGTGCTACTTCTCCTAAACGGCTTGTTGGATTTCTATGAAATTTGACAGGAAGCCTGAGTATGATGTCTAGTTGTGCAAATCGCGATATATCAATGAAATCTTGGACATGTTCGAAAAGCAGCTAGATCTTGTTAGTAACGACAGAGTTATGGCCATTGATTTGTTGAAAAATGCTATATTGTATTTTCCTTTGTTAAATCTGTATCTACTTTATGTTTTATCGGATCTTTACCAAATTTGTTTAGAATGTTAATATAAACCCCCACCCATTTTGATGAAATCTCATTCATAGAAGAAAGTGGGACAAATTAAACAATACCCATGCCAGACTAGACACAGCAGACTTATTGCATGATACAAGGTGAGCGATCTAGGGTCATCCTGGGCCTCTTGTATGTCATTAAATCTTTATAATCTAACATGTCATGTGATTAAATTTTTATGTCATTCAATACGTCTTGATATTATTACGTGAATTTACGTAATTTACTTCTTTACGACACATCGTTCCTTTCCTTTTCCGTATTGTTTATAGTTTACTATATAATATCTACGTCATCAGGAAAGCAATTTTAGTATTGATGAGCCTGATAAACATGTAATCTATACCACTGTGGAGATTGGGAGGAGCAGTCAAGAGTGAGTAGGCGCGACCGGGGAAGACACACTTGACGTTAAAGCAGAACATGCAGCCAGCTTGTATGGGGTTATTGATACATGATTAGTGTTGGTGTAGGCAGACTGAGTGTGGTATTTGTAACTATCTGTTCATCAATTTGTATTTTATGGCAGTGTTGTTTTGTTGCTGCTTTTATAGCCATTATTCGGTCAAATTCCCAATTCCAAACAGTTTTGAGAAAAAAAATCCAAAAAGTGTGACCAGAATAGAGGTCGAAAATCTTTTAAATTTGGTATACAGTAAACAGTATTCTTGAAAGTGCATGTTTACTGTGCAAGAGTGCGTAGCAATCTATTGGACAGCATGTTTAGGAAGTAGAGATTGCTATTCAAGATGGGGGACTGTTTGGTGCATGTTTACTGTGCAAGAGGGCGGGCATGCCTATGTAATGATCTATGATCTATCAGTCGGGAGTGTTTAGAGGGTAGATATTTATGATTGTGTGGTGTGATCAAGCCACCATTATGTATTCTCACTTATCTCCCTCCACTTGAACTACTATGTCAATATAACAAACACTTACAACAAGAAGCCATTGTCCCCCACCTTTGACCTTTTCATCATCCATAATTTCTCACATTACAGTATAAGGTCATTGTTTTGTGATTAACGCAGCCATTAAGGGATTATTCTGAGATACCAGTGTCAACATTGTAAGTCTGCACTAACTGCTCATAAATTCAATCAATAACCATATAAATAAGCAGAATTGTCAATAGTGCCAGAGAACGCTTGCCGCTTATATATAGTACATATGGAGAAGACCACACTTGTCACAATAAAGTTACCAGTATTTGCTCAAATTTCTCCTGATGTTATTGCAGTATGGTAATGACAGTAAAAAATATTTATAGCACTTACAAAATGCCTTGGTACATGACACTGGCATTATGTCTAGAGATGCCTTGATATATGGCACAGGCAGCTTATGTCTTAAAGGGAATGTAGCGCCACAGCCAAACTATCTTTATTATTGAGAGTTCTGAAAAAAATGAATAAAGGTGAAAGAATTTCCAAAATCGGATGATAAACAAAGAAGTTATGATTATTTGAAGGTTCTGTTGAAACGGGTATGGAAGCCGCCATTTTGAGAGCTATGACGTCACAGTTCTAATGACCATATATGGAATATTTATAAATATGAAAAATTACTGATTAATAGTAAAAAATGACAGCTACTTTACAAAAAATATGTATACTTAATGGCAATAATGCTTTATATTACCAGTAAAGGATTTTGCATTCATTTGCAGCGACTTTCTTTGCTTTAAATGAATTTGATCAATATTCCATATATGGTAATTTGAAACTATGATGTCATAGTTCTAAAAATGGCGGCTCCCATATTCGTTTTAGAACAACCTTTAAATAGTCATATCTTTTTTGTTTATCATCCGATTTTGATGATTCTTTCACATTTTTCCAAGTTTTTCAAAACTCTCAGTAATAAAGCCTGCTGGCTGTGGTGCTACATTCCCTTTAAGAAGCCTTGATACATGGCATTGGCATCATGTCTTGAGATGCCTTGATACATTGCAACATCTCCCTGGCCGATTGGTTAACGACTTTGTAAACCATCGCCTCTCACCGCTGCGGGTTCGAGCTTGACTTGTAAGTGAGGAAGTGTCGATTCTTACGGATGGCGGGAGGTGTACAGTACTGGTTCTACCCAGGAAAAGTGGGTGGTCTGCCTCCACCACAAAAAATCCTGTCATATATAACCTTACATGTGTTGAAAATGACGTAAAACACCATACAAAATCATATCTTGAGATGCCTTGAAACATGGCACTGGCATCATGTCTTGAGATGCCTTGATATTTGGCACTGGCATCATATCTTGAGATGCCTTGATATATGGCACTGGCATCATGTCTTGAGATGCCTTGATGTATGGCACTGTCATCATGGCTTGAATTGCCTTGATATATGGCACTGGCATAATGGCTTGAGATGCCTTGATATATGACACTGGTGGCATCATGGCTTGAGATGCCTTGATACATGGCACTGGCATCATGTCTTGAGATGCCTTAATACATGGCACTGGCATCATGGCTTGAGATGCCTAGATACAAGACATGGATATGGTGTCCATTGTAATCAGCTGTAATAAATCATTGGCAGAGATTACCTGTTAACTCCCTGCCTTATTTGCATTATGTAAGATAGCACTTAATTCGCTATAAAATTGGTTGGAAAACATTAAAAATGAATTTTGAAGATAATAAACGATAAAAGAATTAATCGTAATACTCAAAATAAATATGCCTTCTGTGTGAAATTCCTCTGAAACTAATGTTAATAAAACAGATGGTTGGGATTCTTCTTTCATTATGAAATGAAGGGTTTGTAAATCAACTCGCATTTCAAATATCAAAGGTGATTGGATATCTATATATATATATATACATGTATGACTTTACTATCACTTGCCTGAAAAACTAAATATTTCTCATTTTAGTGATTATTTTACGAGGTCATTTTCTGAAGTTATTTTATTGAGCATGAAAAAACATCACATAACTAATACTATTTCAGCTTTGAAAAAATGATTAAAGTGCTTCTCACTTCTCACTCGAGAAAAAGTGTTTTACTCTAGAGGACATCCATTCTGCCAGGATGGTCAAGATGCTGCATTTTAAAACTCCTTTCCTTTCACTGCTACAGATTCGAATCCCACTGGGAGCTTGACTTGTAAGTAAGTGTCAATTATTACAGGTGGCAGGAGGTATAAAATACTGGTTCTACCCAGGAAACACCATTCAGTCTCTGCTATGCCAGACTGTCAACTAAAGAGTTTGTTTGTTTGTACGATGTCATTTTCAACACTGTAAGGTTATATATGACTAAAGAGCATTAACTACATAATATAAATGGTAATTTCTGAGTACTAGCCTGATAAGGGAAGATAAAGCTTATTAAATTAAAGAAATTTGTGGGCTTTTTTTTATCCATTTAACCTATGTTATGGTGTTTATGGTCCAAAAAAAAAAAGAAGATAATTAATTACTTTTAACAACATTCAGTGAATAAATAATACAAAACTTAGTGCTGATAAACTAAGTTAAATTATTTTGAAAATGTATAAATTTGATTATAATCAGCATACTAGTTTATTTCATCAGCCTGAAGTTTTCAATTTCCGTGAATGCTTCCCTCTGAAGTGTTTGTTATATTGCAAGTCACTTAAAATAGTTAATAACCAAATTGTTTAAGTGTTAATACCCTTGTTTTAGTGTTAATACCCTTGTTAGCTACTGGCCAAGGGCCACCAGAGCTTATGGGATGGTGAGTCGTCTGTCGTCCGTCATCCATCCATCGTCTGTCGTCCATCGTCTGTCTGTTAACTTTTACGTCGTTAAGACGATAGGGCCTTCATTTTTCATCCGATCTTTACAAAACTTTAACAGCTTGATAATATCATGGAAAGCTTGGACAAGTTCGAAAACTAGCCAGATCGGACAAGTAACAGTGGAGTTATGGCCCTTGATTTAATTAAAAATGCTATATTTTGCCTCGTTAAGACGATAAGGCCTTATGGGATGCCGAGTTGTCCGTATGTCCGTCCGTCGTTAACTTTTGTCTCTTTAAGACTATAGGGCCTTCATTATTCATCTGATCTTTTACCAAACTTTACCAGATTGTTAATGTCAATGAAAGCTCGGACAAGTTCGAAAACCAGCCAAATTGGACCAGTAACAGCGGAATTATGGCCCTTGATTTAGTTATATTGTGCCTCGTTAAGACGATAGGGCGTTCATTTTTTATCCGATCTTTAAGAAACTTAACCGGATGAGTTATGGCTCTTGATTTAGTTAAAAATAATTAAATTTTGCCTCGTTAGTACGGTAGGGCCTTCATTTTTTATCGGATCTTTACCAAACTTTACCAGATTTTATGACTTTCTTTTTTTATTATATATTTGTTTTTTCTTGAATTTTTTTTTAATTTGTTTTGATTTTTTTTTTTTTTTTTTTTTTTAATCTTTTTTTTTTTTTATTGTTTTTTTAAATTTAGCTCCAAGTTGGACCAATCGGACCAGTAACAGAAGAGTTATGGCTCTTGATTTAGTTAAAAATAATTAAATGCCTCGTTAATACGGTAGGGCCTTCATTTTTCATCGGATCTTTACCATAACTTTACCAGATTCTTTAGTTATGGCACTTGATTTAGTCAAAAAGCTGTTTTTTGCCCGAAACTTTCAAAAAAACGTAAATGGCAGTCACTCGCTTCATTGATGTTATTAAACCTCTGGCGCTTGCAGTTCCAGAGAAGAAGATTTTTTTCAGTTTTTCATTCATTGAAGTTAGCCAGTAGAGCGTTTTTTTATGTCGAAACTTAGCAGGCAGCATTGGTATGATGTCTAGTTGTGCCTATTGCATTTTTTTCGGTTTGTGGATTTTTTGATGGAGTTACGGCCCCTTGACATTTTTACTTTAGATTTCTTGTCGGCGCTACTCGTCCTATAAATGCCTTGTTGGATTTCGACGAAACTTGGCAGGAAGCATCGGGTAAGATGTCCAGTTGTGCATATCTTGTTTTTGTTCTACTTCGCTGATTTTTGACGGAGTTATGGCCCTTTGACATTTTTACTTTAGATTTCTTGTCGGCGCTACTTTTCCTAAACGCTTGTTTGGCAGGAAGCCTCAGTATGATGTCTAGTTGTGCCAATTGCTGGTATATCAATGAAATCTCGAACAGGTTCGAAAACCAGCTAGATCTTGTTAGATCAAGAGTTATGGCCCTTTATTTGTTGAAAAAAGCTATATTGCTATATGTTAAATCTGTAGCTACTTCATTTTTAGATCAGCTCAAGGTGATCTATTGGGATCACTCTTCGTCCGTCGTCCGTCCGTCGTCCGTCCGTCGTTGTCTGTTAACTTTTCTTCAAATGACCTCCTCAGAAACTGCTTGGCCAATTTTGACCAAACTTCACATGGATGATCCTTAAGTGAATGCTTTTTAGATTTGTTAAAATTAGGTCAGCCCGACATCCAAGATGGCCACCATTACCATATATGGTTGAAACCTTAAAAAAAAATCTTCTAAAGAACTGCTTAACAGATTTCAACAGTTTTTCTTTAAAAATGATCGCCAACGCCTAGACTATCAAATTTGTTCAAATGAAGTCTCCGGGGTCAAAAATGGCCGTGCCCTGGGGGTCCAAAGTTTGTATATTGGGATTTTGCATGTTTTTCATATAGACATAAAAATCTTCTTCTCTGAAACCACAAGGCACAGAGGTCTCATGTATTACATGTATCATCATCTTATCTAAGTTTGTTCAAATGGTGACCCTGGGGTCACATTTGGCCCCGCCCCGGGGGTCATAGTTTTACATAGGCTTGGATAGGGAAAAACTGAAAAAAATCTTATTCTCTCGAACCTGCAAGAGCCAGAGGTTTAATATTTTGCATTTGCTATAAGCTTATGATCCTCTACCAAGTGTGTTCAAATGGTGACCCTGGTATCAAATTTGGCCGCGCCCCGGGGTTCACATTTTAACATAGACTTATATATATATACATGTAGGAAAAAAGCAATTTCTCTGAAACTGGAAGAGCCAGAGGTTTATATATTTTGCATTTACTATAAGATTATGGTCCTCTACCAAGTTTGTTCAAGTGGTGACGCTGGGGTAAAATTTGACCCCACCCTGTGGGTCACAGTTTTACATATATAGGAAACACATTAAAGTCTTCTTCTCTGGAACTACAAGAGCCAGAGTTGCATTTGCTATACTCTTATGGTCCTTTACCAAGTTTGTTCAAATGGTGACCCTTTGGCCCCGCCCCAGGGGTCACGTTTTACATAGACTTGTATAGGGAAAAACTTAAAAAATCTTCTTTGAAACCACAAAGCACACAGCTCTCATATATTACATGTAGCCCTGGGGTCACATTTGGCTCTGCCCAAGGTGTTACACTCAAGCACCTTCATTAGCTCTACTGATCAGAGATCAGCAGAGCTTATGCCGTGGTGCGGTGTCCGTCGTCCGTCTGTCTGTCTGTCCGTCCGTTAACTTTTATTTGTAGCGACTACTCCTCTGAAACTACTCGGCGGATATTCATAAAACTTTACAGAAATGTTCCCCATGAAGTCTAGTTGATCCTAGCAAAAATTCATGTTGATGTGAAATCCAAGATGGCCGCCAAAGCTAAAAATAGATTTTTTAAATACAAGTTTGTAGCGACTACTTCTTGAAAACTATAAGTGATATTGATATGGGACTTTTTCTAAAATGATCAGCATGACATGATGTTGGTCCTTGTCGAAAATCGTTTTGATTTGACGATAAACATGGCTGCCAGCGGCCATCTTTGTTTACATAGAGTTATATAATGAAAACTTGTAGCGACTACTCCTCTGAAACTACTTGACGGATTTTCATGAAACTTCACAGGAATGTTGCTCTTGATGTCTAATTGATCCTAGCAAAATTTCAGATCGGCCAGAAATTCAAGATGGCTGCCACAGTTAAAAATAGATTTTTAAAAAATAAGTTTGTAGCGACTACTTCTTGAAAACTATAAGTGATATTGATATGGGACTTTTTCTAAAATGATCAACATGACATGATCGTTATCCGAATCGAACATTATTTTGATTCGACATTAAACATGGCTGCCAGTGGCCATCTTTGTTTACATAGAGTTATATAATGAAAACTTGTAGCGACTACTCCTCTGAAACTACTTGACGGATTTTCATGAAACTTCACAAAAATGTTGCTCTTGATGTCTTATTGATCCTAGCAAAATTTCAGGTCGGCCGGAAATTCAAGATGGCCGCCATGGCTAAAAATAGATTTTCAAAATACAAGTTTGTAGCGACTACTTCTTGAAAACTATAAGTGATATTGATATGGGACTTTTTCTAAAATGATCAGCATGACATGATGTTGGTCCTTATCAAAAATCGTTTTGATTCGACGTTAAACGTGGCTGCCAGCGGCCATCTTTGTTTACATAGAGTTATATAATGAAAACTTGTAGCGACTACTCCTCTGAAACTACTTGACGGATTTTCATGAAACTTCACAAAAATGTTGCTCTTGATGTCTAATTGATCCTAGCAAAATTTCAGGTCGGCTGGAAATTCAAGATGGCCGCCATGGCTAAAAATAGATTTTCAAAATACAAGTTTGTAGCGACTACTTCTTGAAAACTATAAGTGATATTGATATGGGACTTTTTCTAAAATGATCAGCATGACATGATGTTGATCCTTGTCGAAAATCGTTTTGATTCGACGTTAAACATGGCTGCCAGCGACCATCTTTGTTTACATAGAGTTATATAGTAAAAACTTGTAGCGACTACTCCTCTGAAACTACTTGACGGATTTTCATGAAACTTCACAAAAATGTTGCTCTTGATGTCTAATTGATCCTAGCAAAATTTCAGGTCGGCTGGAAATTCAAGATGGCCGCCATGGCTAAAAATAGATTTTCAAAATACAAGTTTGTAGCGACTACTTCTTGAAAACTATAAGTGATATTGATATGGGACTTTTTCTAAAATGATCAGCATGACATGATGTTGATCCTTGTCGAAAATCGTTTTGATTCGACGTTAAACATGGCTGCCAGCGACCATCTTTGTTTACATAGAGTTATATAGTAAAAACTTGTAGCGACTACTCCTCTGAAACTACTTGGCGGATTGTCATGAAACGTTACAGGAATGTTGCTCTTGATGTCTAATTGATCCTAGAAAAATTTCAGGTCGGCCGGAAATTCAAGATGGCCGTCACAGCTAAAATTAGATTTTTAAAAAATAAGTTTGTAGCGACTACTTCTTGAAAACTATAAGTGATATTGATATGGGACTTTTTCTAAAATGATCAGCATGACATGATGTAGATCCTTGTTGAAAATTATTTTGATTCGACGTTAAACATGGCTGCCAGTGGCCATCTTTGGTTACATAGAGTTATATAGTAAAAACTTGTAGCGACTACTCCTCTGAAACTACTTGACGGATTTTCGTGAAACTTCACAGGAATGTTGCTCTTGATGTCTAATTGATCCTCGCAAAATTTCAGTTCGGCCGGAAATTAAAGATGGCTGCCATGGCTAAAAATAGATTTTCAAAATACAAGTTTGTAGCGACTACTTCTTGAAAACTATAAGTGATATTGATATGGGACTTTTTCTAAAATGATCAGCATGACATGATATTAGTCCTTGTCAAAAATCGTTTTGATTCGATGTTAAACATGGCTGTCAGCGGCCAACTTTGTTTACATAGAGTTATATAATGAAAACTTGTAGCGACTATTCCTCTGGAACTACTTGATGGATTTTTATGAAACTTCACAGGAATGTTGCTCTTGATGTCTAATTGATCCTAGCAAAATTTCAGGTCGGCCGGAAATTCAAGATGGCCGCAACGGCTAAAAATAATTTTTCAAAAAACAAGTCTGTAGCGACTACTTCCTGAAATCAAAATCAATCAGTAGGCTTCAAGGTCATTGACCTCTTGTTTAATTACTTCCTTTTTTCGTTTTTTTGACGAAACTTAGCAGGAAGCATTGATATGAGTTGTGCCTATTGCATTTTTTCCGGTTTGATTTTTTTTACGGTAGCTCTACTGATCAGAGATCAGCAGAGCTTATGCGGTGGTGCGGTGTCCGTCGTCCGTCTGTCTGTCCGTCCGTAAACTTTTTTTGTAGCGACTACTCCTCTGAAACTACTGAATGGATTTTCATGAAACTTTCCATAAATGTTGCCCATGAAGTCTAGTTGATCCTAGCAAAAATTCATGTTGATGTGAAATCCAAGATGGCCGCCAAATCTAAAAAGAGGTTTTTAAAAAACAAGATTGTAGCGACTACTTCTTGAAAACTATAAGTGATATTGATATGGAACTTTTTCTAATATGATCAGCATGACATGATGTTGGTCCTTGTCGGAAATCGTTTTGATTCGACGTTTTATACATGGCTGCCAGCGACCATCTTTGTTTACAAAGAGTTATATAATGAAAAACTTGTAGCGACTACTCCTCTGAAACTACTTGACGGATTTTCATGAAACTTCACAGGAATGTTGCTCTTGATGTCTAATTGATCCTAGCAAAATCTTAGGTCGGCCGGAAATTCAAGATGGCCGCCACGGCTAAAAATAATTTTTCAAAATACAGGTTTATAGCGACTACTTCATGAAAACTATGAGTGATATTGATATGGGACTTTTTCTAAAATGATCAGCATGACATGATGTTGATCCTTGTCAAAAATCGTTTTGATTCAACGTTAAACATGGCTGTCAGCGGCCATCTTTGTTTACATAGAGTTATATAGTAAACACTTGTAGCGACTACTACTCTGAAACTACTTGGCAGATTGTCATGAAACTTTACAGGAATGTTGCTCTTGATATCCAATTGATCCTAGCAAAATTTCAGATCAGCCAGAAATTCAAGATGGCCGTCACAGCTAAAAATAGATTTTTAAAAAATAAGTTTGTAGCGACTACTTATTGAAAACTATAAGTGATATTGATATGGACTTTTCTAAAATGATCAGCATGACATGATGTTGATCCTTGTGGAAAATTGTTTTGATTCGACGTTAAACATGGCTGCCAGTGGCCATCTTTGGTTACATAGAGTTATATAGTAAAAACTTGTAGCGACTACTCCTCTGAAACTACTTGACCGATGTTCATTAAACTTCACAGGAATGTTGCTCGTGATGTCTAGTTGATCCTAGAAAAATTTCAGATCGGCCAGAAATTCAAGATGGCCGCCACAGCTAAAAATAGATTTAAAATAAATAAGTTTGTAGCGACTCCTTCTTCAAAACTATAAGAGATATTGATATGGGACTTTTTCTAAAAAGATCAGTATGACATGATGTTGGTCCTTGTCGAAAATCTTTTTGATTTGACGTTAAACATGGCCGCCAGCGGCCATCTTTGTTTACATAGAGTTATATAATGAAAACTTGTAGCGACTACTCCTCTGAAACAACTTGACGGATTTTCATGAAACTTCACAGGAATGTTGCTTTTGATGTCTTATTGATCCTAGCAAAATTTTAGGTCGGCCGGAAATTCAAGATGGCCGCCACGACTAAAAATAAGTTTTCAAAATACAAGTTTGTAGCGACTTCTTCTTGAAAACTATAAGTGATATTGATATGGGACTTTTTCTAAAATGATCAGCATGACATGATGTTGGTCCTTGTCAAAAATTGTTTTGATTCAACGTTAAACATTGCTGCCAGCGGCCATCTTTGTTTACATAGAGTTATATAGTAAAAACTTGTAGCGACTACTTCTTTGAAACTACTTGGCGGATTTTCATGACACTTTACAGAATGTTGCTCTTAATGTCTAATTGATCCTAGCAAAATTTCATATCGGCCAGAAATTCAAGATGGCCGCCACAGCTAAAAATAGATTTTTAAAAAGAAGTTTGTAGCGACTACATCTTGAAAACTATAAGTGACATTGATATGGGACTTTTTGTAAAATGATCAGCATGACATGATGGTTATCAGAGTTAAACATTATTTTGATTCGACGTTAAACATGGCTGCCAGTGGCCATCTTTGTTTACATAGAGTTATATAATGAAAACTTGTAGCGTCTACTCCTCTGAAACTACTTGACGGATTTTCATGAAACTTCACAGGAATGCTGATCTAGCTATCAAAAACCTATCAGTAGAGCCTTCAAGGTCATTGACCTCTTGTTCATATAGACATATAGGAAAAAACTTTAAAAAACCTTCTTCTCTGAACCACAAGGCACAGAGCTCTCATTTATTACATGTAGCGTCTGCTTATGGTCCTCTACTAAGTTTATTCAAATGGTTACCACTGCGGGTCAAATTTGTCCCCGCCCCCGAGTGTCAGTTTTACATAGACTTATAATAGGAAAAAAAAATATATATTCTTCTCGGAAACTACAAGAGCCAGAGGTTTGATATTTTGCATTTACTATAAGCTTATGGTCCTTTACCAAGTTTGTTCAAATGGTGACCCTCTGGTCACATTTGACCCCGCCCCAAGGGTCACATTTTTTACATAGACTTATATAGGAAACACATTAAAATCTTCTTCTCTGAAACTACAAGAGCCAGAAGTTTAATATTTTGCATTTACTATAAGCTTATGGACCAAGTTTGTTCAAATGGTGACTCAGGGGTCACATTTGGCCCGCCCCACCCCGGGGGTCACAGTTATACATAGGCTTGTATAGGGAAAAACTGAAAAAATCTTCTTCTCTGGAACCACATGGGACAGAGCTCTCATGTATTACATGTAGCATCAGCTTATAGTCCTCTTCTAAGTTTGTTCAAATGGTGACCCTGGGGTCAAATTTGTCCCCGCCCCGAGGGTCACA
>JAWPHD010017121.1:0-46244 GCA_037043455.1 Cyrtodaria siliqua | reverse complement strand
CACTGAAGGAGATGAATAGCCCCACGGAAACTAACTAGAACTATCACTGAAGGAGATGAATAGCCCCACTAAAACTAACTAGAACTATCACTGAAGGAGATGAATAGCCCCGCTGAAACTAACTAGAACTATCACTGAAGGAGATGAATAGCCCCACGGAAACTAACTAGAACTATCACTGAAGGAGATGAATAGCCCCACGGAAACTAACTAGAACTATCACTGAAGGAGATAAATAGCCCCACTGAAACTAACTAGAACTATCACTGAAGGAGATGAATAGCCCCACGGAAACTAACTAGAACTATCACTGAAGGAGATAAATAGCCCCACTAAAACTAACTAGAACTATCACTGAAGGAGATGAATAGCCCCACTGAAACTAACTAGAACTATCACTGAAGGAGATGAATAGCCCCACGGAAACTAACTAGAACTATCACTGAAGGAGATGAATAGCCCCACTAAAACTAACTAGAACTATCACTGAAGGAGATGAATAGCCCCACTAAAACTAACTAGAACTATCACTGAAGGAGATGAATAGCCCGGCTGAAACTAACTAGAACTATCACTGAAGGAGATGAATAGCCCCGCTAAAACTAACTAGAACTATCACTGAAGGAGATGAATAGCCCCACGGAAACTAACTAGAACTATCACTGAAGGAGATGAATAGCCCCACTAGAACCAACTAGAACTATCACTGAAGGAGATGAATAGCCCCGCTAAAACTAACTAGAACTATCACTGAAGGAGATGAATAGCCCCGCTGAAACCAACTAGAACTATCACTGAAGGAGATGAATAGCCCCACTGAAACTAACTAGAACTATCACTGAAGGAGATGAATAGCCCCACTAAAACTAACTAGAACTGTCACTGAAGATGAATAGCCCCACTAAAACTAACTAGAACTATCACTGAAGGAGATGAATAGCCCCACGGAAACTAACTAGAACTATCACTGAAGGAGATGAATAGCCCCACTAAAACTAACTAGAACTATCACTGAAGGAGATGAATAGCCCCGCTGAAACTAACTAGAACTATCACTGAAGGAGATGAATAGCCCCACGGAAACTAACTAGAACTATCACTGAAGGAGATGAATAGCCCCACGGAAACTAACTAGAACTATCACTGAAGGAGATAAATAGCCCCACTGAAACTAACTAGAACTATCACTGAAGGAGATGAATAGCCCCACGGAAACTAACTAGAACTATCACTGAAGGAGATGAATAGCCCCACTGAAACTAACTAGAACTATCACTGAAGGAGATGAATAGCCCCACTAAAACTAACTAGAACTGTCACTGAAGATGAATAGCCCCACTAAAACTAACTAGAACTATCACTGAAGGAGATGAATAGCCCCACTGAAACTAACTAGAACTATCACTGAAGGAGATGAATAGCCCCGCTGAAACCAACTAGAACTATCACTGAAGGAGATGAATAGCCCCACTGAAACTAACTAGAACTATCACTGAAGGAGATGAATAGCCCCACGGAAACTAACTAGAACTATCACTGAAGGAGATGAATAGCCCCACTGAAACTAACTAGAACTATCACTGAAGGAGATGAATAGCCCCACTAAAACTAACTAGAACTATCGCTGAAGGAGATGAATAGCCCCACTGAAACTAACTAGAACTATCACTGAAGGAGATGAATAGCCCCGCTGAAACTATGAAACTAACTAGAACTATCACTGAAGGAGATGAATAGCCCCACTGAAACTAACTAGAACTATCACTGAAGGAGATGAATAGCCCCGCTGAAACTATGAAACTAACTAGAACTATCACTGAAGGAGATGAATAGCCCCACTGAAACTAACTAGAACTATCACTGAAGGAGATGAATAGCCCCGCTGAAATTTTAAGTAGAACAAAGGGCCATAATTTGTAATAAATTAGGCAATCAACAATGGGTGATGTAGAGGGACATAAAATCATCAGTTGTTATGTGTATATGAAGTTTGGGAACAACCCATTCAAAACTGTTTGACTGCAAGTAATGAAAATGTGTTATTGGACGCGATGCAATGGGACAAAAACGTGTTATTTGATGGGACACGACTTTACAGACAACTTGATTCCTAAATAGCCCCACTTCACTTAGTAAAAGCGGGGATGTAATAACTTCCATCTTCTTTAAATCACAATGACAGTACTTTGCTCAGAGGAGCTTAACAAATTCGTTCGGAGCAAAAAATGTGTTGAATGAAATTTAGTTATATTAGAGCTGCTATGTCATCTAATATTCTTCTTTTTGTGTAGGGATTATCTTTAAATTAGATTGATAAAAGGTAAAGGCAGTCTTTCTTTAGTTTTTAGTTTTTACATTTTAATAAGAAAATATCATGTAATTTTACACCATTTCTCATTACATATCATGATGATAAACATGTTTATTTGGAAAAGGCAGTCAACACTGCCTCTGTCAAATACTTATAAACATTATTTACCTGTAAAAATCACGCCATGAATGTTTCATACTATCAATGATTGGTTTCGACAGGTCAAAATTCCAATCAATAACGCGACGTAACTTCTTGGAAAAATATTCCCCATGATGTACCACTGTTGCCTTGTATATCGGCCAGGCTAGACCAGCACGCTTTCTTTTCTGAAAAATAAGAGGAAACATTTAAAGATCACAAAAAAAAAAGATGTTTGTATCATGACATGCAGACCAATTTTAGCAAATTTACAGAGCGGAAATAATTTTTCTATTTTTAGTAATAGCGACCTTGTCCCCAGATGCAATCCCAAGCTTCCATTCCGTATAAGCTACCTAACAGCAAATTTCGTCGCAATATCTCACTCCTAACAAAGTTATTGAGTGGAAACCATTTCTCTATTTTTAGTAAAAATGAGCGTGACCTTGATCCCTGTGACCCCAAATGCAATCCCAAGCTTCCTTTCCATATGAGCTACCTACCCAGCAAGTTTCGTCGCAATATTTCACACGTGACAAAAGTTATTGAGCGGAAACCATTTTTCTGTTTAAAGTAACAGAGACCTTGAACTTGACCCCAGTAACCCCAAATACAATCCCAACCTTCCTTTCCATAAACATTGTAAGTTTCGTCGCAATACCTCACTCATAACAAAAGTTATTTAGCGGTAATTCATTTTCTATTTTTAGTAACAGTTACATTGATCCCAGTGAGCCCAAATGCAATCCCAACCTTCCTGTCCATATAAGCTACATACCCAACAAGTTTCGTCGCAATACCTCATTCCTAACAAACGTTATTGAGCGGAAACCATGACCCTGAAGCCACACTCCTACCTAACGACATTCGCCAATCTAATAACCAGGCTTTTCTAAAGGAAAACAGGTTAAAAACTGAAGGTATTTGTAAAAAAATTATGAGTAAAACACTCAGCTTATCTACAGCTCTGCTTTCAGTCTCTTCTCACTGTTATTGTTTGTGAGGAGTAAGAAGTAATCACACATGTGTATTTTTATTTTACCTTGACCATTTCAAAGAAAAAGAACAATTGTCACACTAGATTGTCGTCTGCTTCTGCGTCCTGGTTGAAGTTCGTATGTAAGCTTATACCTCCCGAACTACTTTACATAATGGATTGAAAAATGTGTTCGGCATCATTAGACAACATCACACAGCCAGGTTCTATAACTCCGGCCTTTATTTTAACAAAATTATGGCCCCTTTTATACTTACAGAATTTGGTTGAAGTTTCTATGTAAAGCTTGTATCTCCGAAACTACTTTACATAACGGACAGAACCTTCATATATGTATTCTTCATCGGATGGCGAGAGGTGTACAGTACCGGTAGAAGTGGTTGGTCTGCCTCCACCACAAAAATATATAACCTTACATGAAAACGACGCAAAACACCATACAAACAAATCTTCATCATAAGACAACATCATACTGCCACATTCTATATCTCATGCTTTTACTTTAACAAAATCATGGCCCCGTTTATATTTAGGAAACTTGTTAAGTTTGTATGTAAGGTTGCATCTCCGGAACTAATTTAGGTAATGGATTGAAACTTGTTTTGGCATCATTAGACAACATCACACAGCCAGGTTCTATATCTCATGCTTTTACTTTAACAAAATTATGGCCCCTTTTATATTAACACAATTTGATTAACAATTGCAATAATTCCGTTATGCAATTAAAAAAATTATGCCCTTCAACATAGTTCCCCAATAAATAAACAAGGCCGTGAAAGTCAAGTGTCTGCACCGACCGGCCGTGCTTCTTGTTAAATTAATTGTAGCTGCATTGGCTGCCACCTTGGACTTCAAATTCAGGTTGACTTTTACAGGATTAACAACACCCCACACGCAAGATTTCTGTTCAATCATGGCTTAATGTTTCGAAGGGTAGCACCCACAAATCCTTACTTCAAAATTCTTAGTAAACAAAGGCAATCACTGGCAGCCATAGATTCTATTTTATTGAAGACCAATTGTGTTTCATGACAAAAACATATAATCATTCATATCATTGCAATCAACTGATTTATTTTAAGAATTCCAAATGGAGCATGTTAATTGGTTAAGATGTTATTGTAATTTTCGAATATTTTTTCAAACTACTTTTTTCTTAAAATAGACTGAAACAAGAAATGTGACCAGTCAGTGGCAAATGCCCTCCAAAAAGTGAGTTGTACTCATTTGACCTTTGACCTCCAAGTGGGACACTGATCTTTTTGCGCATGTCACACCCTTTCACTTTAATAACATTTGTGTGAAGTTTCATGAAATTCCCTTCAGTACTTCAGTTATGGTTGAGACAGGAATTTGACTAATTTGACCTCCAGGTGTGACCTTGACCTTTGAGATACGTCCAGATTCTTGCGCTCGACACACATTCTCGCTGTGATAAACATTTGTTTGAAGTTTCATGAAATACCCTTCAGTGCTTTTCAAGTTATGGCTGAGACAATATTGCTTCGGACGTATGAATGAACGGATGGACGAATGAACAAACAGATGTGTGATTACTATTTAAGTCCCTTCGTGGGCATAAAAAGCCTCAAATGGTATCGTGACGGATTTCCATGCTAGAACGTTATCTTCACTCCTACAGGCTACACAATAGGCACATCTCGACATCATAGTGAACCAACCAAACTGTCAAACTTCAAAACAACTTTACAAACTTAGGGAGGAGAAAAACCCACAATTTTGGGACTGACGGACATGCTGAAAGTTATATGCCCCTCACCAAGTGCATAGACTTAGCATTATGATTATAAGCACAGTCAAAAAATAATGTGCTTCAAACTGGAGTTAATGAAACAATGCAATATATATTCATAATATTCTTACTGGAAAGCACCACTCTGCACATATCTCATTTGCTCCTTCTCTAGCCTCGGTTGCACCTGTCATCACCTTGGATTTAATTTTTTGACAGAAAATACCATCAATGTCTTCATTTAAGCTCTTCGTTGTTTGTTCAAAATCTCCTTTAAGCTTTGTTTTATATTCCTTTGTTAAGTTCTCGACTTCCTGTCTGTTTTCGCTATTCTGAAACTTTTGAAACAAGTATAAAGGTATAAATGCAATGGTACAATATTGCTGTAATAGCAAAACTGAAAGATAACTGCCAAATACAGGTACACATTTTTTTAGACCCTTCATGTCCTGCAGGGCAAGCGGTTTTATAAAATGTTACTCGTCCATATGGCAACTCCACTAGTCCTGTGTGTACGTACGTATACAATCAACAAAATACCTGCAGATTCAAATGTCTCTCAACAACTGATTCAAATGTTTCTCTATAGCACTTTGACCCTTAATACACCAACATTTAAATAAAAAAACTTTGGTTGGCTTACTTAATGTTATTTGTGAGAAACTGAACATAAAACATAAAATTCCGAACAGCCCGAAGCTTTTATAAGGACAATACCTAAAGTTTTTTCCTATAAATACATTTTCTTTAATATTTGGTATATAGCTGGTACTGCCCTTTCTTAACATATTTAAACTTTAAAAATAATAGGTTCTAACTTGGCTTTTAAAAAATCGTACGGTTAGTACATGACCTATTTTCTATTTTTGGAAAATCTCCTATAATTTCAATAAAACCTAAATCATGCAAAAAACAAGAAATTTAATCACAGCAAGAGGTCAATGACCTTGAAGCTCTACTGACAGATTTGGATAGCTATATCAGCCATGGGAATCTGTGAAGTTTTATGAAAATAGGACCACCAAAGAGTAGTCGCCACAAGCTTTTCCTATATAAATCTATGTAAACAAAGATGGCCGCTGGCAGACATGTTTAAAAAGGAATCAAAAGAATTTTTTTTAGGACAAACTACATGTCATGCCAGTCTTTTAAGTAACGGTTCCACATCAATATCACTTATGGTTTCTGAGAAGTAGTGGCCGCAAAGTTTATTTTTAAAATATATTTATAGCTATGGCGGCCAACTTGAATTACCTTACCGGCCGACATGAACTGTTGCTAGGATCAACTAGACGGATGGCTGCAGGCTACCATGTTTAACGTCGAATCAAAATGATTTTCAACAAGGACCAACCACATGTCATCCTGAATATTTTAGAAAATGTCCCATATCAATATAACTTAAAAGTTTTCAAGAAGTCGTCGCTAAAAATTTGTTTGGTTTTTAATCTTTTTTCAGCCGTGGTGGCCATCTTGAATTTACGGCCTACCTGAAATGTTTGTAGGATCAACTTGACATCAAGAGCAACATTCCTGTGAAGTTTCATAAAAATCCATCAAGTAGTTTCAGAGGAGTAGTCACTACAGTTTTTTACTATATAACTCTATGTAAACAAAGATGGACGCTGGCAGCCAGGGTTAATGTTGAATCTGAATGATTTTCGACAAGGACCAACACTCCATTCAGTAATTTCAGAGGAGTATTCGCTACAAAAAAACAGGGGTGTAAAATTCCACTCGCCCGCTCGCATTGGCGAGTGCAAGCTTTGGCGTCTGGTCGTCCGACAGGGCGAGTGACTTTTTGCACTATAAAAATTAAGTTAAACTATCGTTCAAACACGATGTTGCAATATTTGCAAGATTTCAAATCTGGATCATTTCCGTCGCGTAATTTTGTTCCGTATTGTTGTTTGCAGGATCCAGATTAACAGGTGTTTGTTACCAGGTAACCCACGCGTCATATAGACTGTGATTCAATTCACGCTAAAATCAATTGGAGTGTGATGCAATATATCGCTAACCAGTCAGACTGTTTTATTTTTATATCGATACCGTAAACATGGCGGGTAAACAAGCAAACATCAGGTCGCTGTTCGGAAAGTCGGCGTCAGCGACTGCAAGTGGATTCGGTCCGAATGTCGGCGAATCAGAACGGGTTTGGCTGAACAACAAGCATAGTTCCCAACCACTATTAATTAGTTCTGGCATCTATCATTGGTCCAATGGAGACAAAATACTGAAGAGAAAGTTGTTGTTGTTGTAGAAGTAATTCTGATTCGGACAGTGACTAAGTTACAATGTAACATACAAACAGAATGTGTCAAGACTATTAAGCATAGTTTCATGAACATCTGTCAAGTAGTTTCAGAGGAGTAGTCGCTACAAGTTTTTACTATATAACTCTATATAAACAAAAATGGCCACTGGCAGTCATGTTTAACGTCAATTCAAAATAATGTTCGACTAGGATCAACATCCTGTCATGCTGATCATTTTAGAAAAAGTCCCATATCAATATCACTTATAGTTTTCAAGAAGTAGTCGCTACAAACTTATTTTTTAAAAATCTATTTTTAGCTGTGGCGGCCATCTTGAATTTCTAGCCGATCTGAAATGTTGCTAGGATCAATTAGACATCAAGAGCAACATACCTGTAAAGTTTCATGAAAATCTGCAAAGTAGTTTCAGAGGAGTAGTCGCTACAAGTTTTTACTATATAACTCTATGTAAACAAGAGGTCAATGACCTTGAAGCTCTACTGATTGATTTTGATTTCAGGAAGTAGTCGCTACAGACTTATTTTTTGAAAATCTATTTTTAACCGTGGCGGCCATCTTGAATTTCCGGCCGACCTGAAATTTTGCTAGGATCAATTAGACATTAAGAGCAATATTCCTGTGAAGTTTCATGAAAATCCGTCAAGTAGTTTCAGAGGAGTAGTCGCTACAAGTTTTCATTATATAACTCTATGTAAACAAAGATGGCCGCTGGTAGCCATGTTTAACGTCAAATCAAAACGATTTTCGACAAGGACCAACATCATGTCATACTGATCATTTTAGAAAAAGTCCCATATCAATATCTCTTATAGTTTTGAAGATGTAGTCGCTACAAACTTATTTATTTTAAATCTATTTTTAGCTGTGGCGGCCATCTTGAATTTCCGGCCGACCTGAATTTTTTCTAGGATCAACTAGACATCAAGAGCAACATTCCTGTGAAGTTTCATGAACATCCGTGAAGTAGTTTCAGAGGAGTAGTCGCTACAAGTTTTTACTATATAACTTTATGTAACCAAAGATGGCCACTGGCAGCCATGTTTAACGTCGAATCAAAATAATTTTCCACAAGGATCAACATCATGTCATGCTGATCATTTTAGAAAAAGTCCCATATCAATATCACATAGTTTTCAAGAAGTAGTCGCTACAAACTTATTTTTTAAAAATCTATTTTTAGCTGTGACGGCCATCTTGAATTTCCGGCAGATCTGAAATTTTGCTAGGATCAATGAGACATCAAGAGCAACATTCCTGTAAAGTTTCATGACAATCCGTCAAATAGTTTCAGAGGAGTAGTCGCTACAAGTTTTTACTATATAACTCTATGTAAACAAAGATGGCCGCTGGCAGCCATGTTTAACGTTGAATCAAAACGATTTTTGACAAGGATCAACATCATGTCATGCTGATCATTTTAGAAAAAGTCCCATATCAATATCACTTATAGTTTTCAAGAAGTAGTCGCTACAAACTTGTATTTTAAAACTCTATTTTTAGCTTTGGTGGCCATCTTGGATTTCACATCAACATGAATTTTTGCTAGGATCAACTTGACTTTTATGGGCAACATTTCTGTAAAGTTTCATGAATATCCATCCAGTAGTTTCAGAGGAGTTGTCGCTACAAATAAAAGTTTACGGACGACGGAAGCCGCAGCACGGCATAAGCTCTGCTGATCTCTGATCAGTAGAGCTAAAAAAGATGGCCACTGGCATCCATGTTTAACGTCGAATCAAAACGATTTTTGACAAGGACCAACATCATATCATGCTGATCATTTTAGAAAAAGTCCCATATCAATATCACTTATAGTTTTCAAGAAGTAGTCGCTACAAACTTGTATTTTAAAAATCTATTTTTAGCTTTGGTGGCCATCTTGGATTTCACATCAACAATGAATTTTTGCTAGGATCAACTAGACTTCATGGGCAACATTTCTGTTAAGTTTCATGAATATCCATCCAGTAGTTTCAGAGGAGTGGTCGCTACACATAAAAGTTTACGGACAGACGGATGGACAGACGGACGACGCACCACGGCATAAGCTCTGCTGATCTCTGATCAGTCGAGCTGAAAATATAAAAAACTGCATATTGAAACAAGAAATCCGAGAGTTCAAATGTCTCACATACAGCACTTTGACTTTTAACACACCAACGTCTAAATTTAAAAAGCTCTGATTTAGGTTTGGTTGATTTAGTCCATGTAATTTGTGGCAATAAACCTTAGTTCAAAACTTGACCCTAAGCTGTTATCAAATCAAAACAAGAGGCCCAGACTAACTCTTATTTGTATGATTGACAATTAGTTACTGTGAACTAAAGCATGTAACTGGTAATGTGTGATTTAGGTTTCTAGCGGTTTAAAGCCGAACTAGTAGTTTGTTAACATAATTATATATTAATTCAGTCAGAGATTATATTCATTTTAACCGCCACCTTTTCAACAATAACTCTTAGGCGCCATATAACCTTTCATGTGTTGGTGCGCCTTAAAACCCAATTCAATTCAACAATAACTCGATCATTTTAAGGGGAAGAAGACGACATGGTTTGTCGTTCATTATATTCCTTATTTATATTGTAAACATATTACCATGCTGTTTACATGAATAAAATACTACATACCCCCGTACAGACAGTCCCCCTCCTAATACCCCCACCTCCCCACCTTTTTCAAAAGGCAAACAAACAAAAAAAGACATACATATTTATTTATTTTTACATATTACAATGTCAAGATTAGAGAAAGTATGTGCTTGAAGACTGACAAGAAAATTTTAGCGGTATAATATGCATCATATAAACGCCCCCTTTTGAAAAATGCAATGCCCCTTGGGCATTGAAACGGGGGTATACAGTGTGTTTAAACCATCATTTTAATTTGTGATCAGTGTCTTTTAAAACAGTACACAAGACATCTGATTGGGAATACGTTTTCAATGAAACGCGACGGTTCAAAATAGTTGTTTACCTCTACTTCTGCGTATTTCTTCACGTCAAACACAAAGCTTCCGAGCTCACGAATTATTCTCTCAAGGGCCTGCTGTCTTCGAAACCTCGCCATTTCATTTACATAATTCCGTAGTCCAGGAATGCCAGTATCTTCTAGATTGTTAAACACCTGAAAAAGATTCTGATCTGAATGACTTTTTGTTTTGATTTCTTTGAGGATATTAGGATTAGCATAATTACACTCCTCAATGTAATCTAAGGATCACAAATAGGGCAGTAGTAATTTCCTAATCTTTAATATTATGGATTTCATATTCATACTAGAATGGTGTTCCACAGAACACTTGTGTCACCTGCCGTGTGCTTATTTCACCAAGTACAATCTAATATAAAGTTGGAAGACACGTAGTGCAATCCTTCATGAATTATGGAGCTGTTGTGGGTTTTTTAAAGTGTTAAAGTTTATGAAAAGGGGCATAAATCTGCTTTGGATAATTGATAAGGAGGTACTGTATAAAGTTTCATGACCACAGGTCAATATTTTGCCAAGGTTAGGTTGCAGGTTAAAATCTTATGAAAAGGGACATATCTCTGCCAAAATGAAAGTCAAGAGTTATTGGACATGTGTAACGACATTCCTTCAGTTAACACAAAAAAGTGTGTGAAGTTTCATGAACAGAGGCCCAATACGTCTTAGGGCCAGTTATGCGCTTGGTAAGGTTGCAGGTTACAGTTTTATAAAATGGGCATAACTCTGTCAAAATGAAAGTCAAAGTTATATATCATGGGTAACAATATTCTGTATGGTAAGATGAATAAGTGTGTGAAGTTTCATGAACATAGGCCAAATACTTCTTAAGTTATGGCTAGTTATGAGCCTGGTTAGGTTGCAGGTTAAAGTTTTATGAAAGGGTGCATAACACTGTCAAAATGAAAGTCAGAGTTATTGGTCATGGGTAACAATATTCTGTGTGGTAAGATGAATAAGTGTGTAAAGTTTCATGAACATATGTCAAATATTTTTCAAGTTATGGCTAGTTATGAGCCTGGTTAGGCTGCAGGTTAAAGTTTTATGAGAGGGGGCATAACTGTCAAGATGAAAGTCAGAGTTATTGGACATTTTTAACAGCATTCCTTAGGTGAAGACGAATATGTGTGTGAAGTTTCATGAACATAGGTCAAATATGTATTTATAAGTTATGTCCAAGGTTAGGTTGCAGCATAAAGTGTGACGGACAACGGACAAAGTGATATTATATTATTTAGTCACTCATGTAAGATCCTCTATGTCAAATCTGTTTTGTTCATTACATCATTTTTAAATACCTGAGGAGGGCCGTCTCTTAAACATTTCTGATAGTCAGTGGAGCTACAACAGAATATTCTCTCAATATTGTCATGTTCCTCTTCATTTTCATCACTTCCCTTCATCTCCTGTAATAAACATATTTAAGAACTGAAAATCTCCTGTTATACAGTAAACATATTTAAAAACTGAAAGTAAATAAGAGGCCATAGTGAATCAGTAGATGTTCTACTGGTGTTATAATTTACAAAGGGAGACAATTCTATAACAAACTAGATGCCCACGGGCAACATGTCAAGCCTGCCAGTTTACAGTTATACATTGCAAGGATACTAGAGTTAAAGGTTAGACATTGCTGAAAGCAGACTAGAGTTAAAGGTTAGACATTGCTGAAAGCAGCAGTGGAAGCTTAGGACATGGAAACGTAAAATCAAATGTGTGCAGTGGTTAAGTTTGAGTTCTTTTTTTTGAGAAATATTGTATTAATATCTGAAATCATTTGTGTCAAGTAATTTCAAAATTCCTCTATGCATGACAAAGATATAGCCTGGACAAGATCGGACTGCATGATCTCTAAATGTGACCTTGACCTTTGACCTGGAGGCCTGGATGTTGTGTGCGACACATCATCCTCTTATGGTGATTATTTATGCCAAGTCATTTCGAAATCCCTTTATGCAGGACAAAGTTACAGCCGGGACAAGATCGGACTCTATGAATAGCAAGACCTCTATGTGTGACCATGACCTTTGAGCTGGAGGCCTGGGTGTTGTGCACGACACATCATCCTCTTTAGGTGATTATTTGTGCCAAGTTATTTCGAAATCCCTTTATGCAGGACAAAGTTACAGCCTGGACAAGATCGGACTGCATGAACTGCATGACCTATAAGTGTAACCTTGATCTTTGAGCTGGAGGCCTGGGTGGTTTTCGCGACACATCGTCCTCTTGTGGTGATCATTTGTGCCATGTTATTTCAAAATTCCTCTGTGCATGACAAAGTTACAGCCTGGACAAGATCGGACTGCATGAACTGCATGACCTCTATGTGTGACCTTGACCTTTGAGCTGGTGACCTGGGTTTGTGCGCTACGCATCATCCTCTTATGGTGATTATTTGTGCCAAGTCATTTCGAAATCCCTTTATGCAGGACAAAGTTACAGCCCGGACAAGATCGGACTCCATGAATAGCATGACCTCTATGTGTGATCTTGACCTTTGACCTGGAGGCCTGGGTTTTGTGCGCGACACATCATCCTCTTATGGTGATTATTTGTGCCAAGTCATTTCGAAATCCCTTTATGCAGGACAAAGTTACAGCCTGGACAAGATCGGACAGCATGAATAGCAAGACCTCTATGTGTGACCTTGATCTTTGAGCTGGAGGCCCGGGTGTTTTACGCAACACATCGTCCTCTTGTGGTGATCATTTGTGCCATGTTATTTCAAAATCCCTTTATGCATGACAAAGTAACAGCCTGGACAAGATCGGACTGCATGAACTGCAAGACCTCTGTGACCTTGACCTTTGAGCTGGTATGCAACACAGCGTCCTCTTATGGTGATCATTTGTGACAAGTTATTTCAAAATTCCTCTATGCATGTCAAAGTTACAGCCTGGACAAGATCTGACTGCATGAACTGCATGACCTCTACGAGTGACCTTGATCTTTGAGCCGGAGATCGCGGTTTGTGTGTGACACATTATCCTCTTATGGTGATCATTTCTGTCAAGTAATTTCAAAATCCCTTTATGCATGACAAAGTTACAGCCTGGACAAGACGGACTACATGAACTGCATGACCTCTAAGTGTGACCTTGACCTTAGAGCTGGAGGCCTGGGTTTGCGCGCTGCACATCGTCCTCTTATGGTGATCATTTGTGCAAAAATATTTCAAAATCCCTCTATGCATGACAAAAGTTATAGCCCGGACAAGATTGGATGGAAACAGGCACGTGCAAGAACTGTATGACCTATAAGTTTGACCTTGACCTTTGAGCTGGAGACCTGGGTATTGTGCGCGACACAGTGTCCTCTTATGGTGATCATTTGTGCATAGTAATTTCAAAATCCCTTTATGCACGACAAAGTAACAGTCCGGACAAGATCAGACTGCATGAACTGCATGACCTCTAAGTGTGACCTTGACCTTTGAGCTGGAGGCCCGGGTTTGTACGCGACAAATCGTCCTCTTGTGGTGATCATTTGTGCCAAGTAATTTTAAAATCCCTTAATGCATGACAAAGATACAGCCTGGACAGGATCTAACTACTTGAACTGCATGACCTCTACGTGTGACCTTGATCTTTAAGCTAGAGACATGGGTTTGTGCGTGACACATTGTCCTCATATGGTGATCATTTCTGTCAAGTGATTTCAAAATCCCTTTATGCCTGACAAAGTTACAGCCTGGACAAGATCGGACTGCATGAATTGCATCTCTAATGTGACCTTGACCTTTGAGCTGAAGCTCTGGGTTTGCGCGCAACACATCGCCTCTTATGGTGAACTTTTTTTTATGTTGCTTTCAGTTTCGCTATCTGGTGTTGCATTATTTGTCTTCTTAAAGTAATTTGTTATCATTTTGCTGCTTGTAAAATCTTCTTTTTTTTCAGTCCGAAACTATAAACAATCTGTTTTTGATAACATACATTTGTGAGTTGATCGATTGCCGTAAAATCGCGCATTCCCAACATCTCAAACACCATGTGGAATAATGATCCCAATGAATGACAGGATTTGCCGACTACGACTATCGCATGAACTCCAGAGATGCTTAGCCTTGATTATCTTCGACGCTTAATTGTTAATACAAATCAGGAACGATTCCAGAATCTCGAAAAATGTCAAACTTTGTTTAGGAGTAGCAAGCGTCGCAATGACCTAGACTACAGCGATGCTATGATGAAAACCGAGGCGCTTCCTACAATTTTGTTTGGAACTCTGTTATTTCAAATGTAAACCCCGCATTGTAATAGAAAACATCGGCTAAAAATAGAACTCTATGCGGTTATAAATAGATGATTTTACGACGAACAACATTTTGAATGGGGAATTATTCTGAAAGAGGGTAATTTTTATGGTTATTTTGGGAAAAAAAGTGACGTTTTTTGCTTGGGGAAGACACCGTATATCGGCGTCTACAAAGAAGGGTAAAAAGGCCCTGCACGACCACACATAAATAGGTCATATTGTGCACAACAACCAACGAAAGATGAAGAAATTAAGTAGTAATTAAAAATTAATGTAAATATATATGATAAAACTATTAAAAAATAAGGGATGATATGGTAGTAATATAAACTATATATGTAAATCAACAAATGCTCGTCAACGGGTATATAAACAAGTAAATATACATTATAATGATTTATATAGTCTGATTTCTTTTAGGAAATCTAAAACAAGACTAAAATCTATAGTATCAAATAACTCTTTCATAGTATTAACATTGTATACCTTTGACGCATAGGATCAAAGTCTACACATTCCAACAAGATGTGTTTGACCATTAACGGTGCAAAGCAGGGTATACATTCTGGTAATTACTCACCTTGTAATAAATATGAATGAGTATTACGTGTATGCCCTATCCTGCACCGGGCTAGGACAACTTCTCGACGAATGGGTCTACTAGAAGAACGCCATTCTTCAAGTAAAGGTTTAATTGAATGGAGTTTATTGTTAACTGACAAATCTCAAGCAGCTTGCCAAGAGTTACGAATAAATGTGTTAATACAACTTTTAAAATCAGTATAAGGTAATTAAGCATTAGATATATGTAAACCTAATGCTGCTTTAGCAGCACTATCACCTCTATCATTACCATGAATTCCTACATGGCTTGGAAGTCAGCAGAAAATAATAATATTATCAACTTTAAGAGAATTGCACTTTTCTAAAAGCTGAAGCACAACTGGGTTATCATGTTTCATATTACCCAGTGCTTGAAGAGATGAAAGGGAACCAGAAAATATTACAAAATGGTCATCATCAGATTCCTGAATATAATTTAAGGCAAATTCAATTGCCTTAAGCTCAGCTGAAAAGACAGAGGCCTTGTCAGGCCTGTTCATCATAGATCTTTGTGGTAAAAGTTCACAATCCGGCATTTGCACAGTATTGGTGCTTCTTGTTTGAAATGGTTATTGGCACATTATTGAAGTTATTGTAGAGCAAGCAATGAGAGAACGGTTACTGTACTTTCAACTTTAAAATACACCATGACAGTTTTATATAGAGAGCTATGTTAAAAGGAGAAACAATTACCTTGGCCTTGGCCAGTAATCTACTTTGTTCTTATGAAAACTCTGGGATTAATTGATTTTGGTCTATTAAAAATTCAGGTGACGTTCTTGATAAAATTTACAATAAACGTCAAGCTCCATCTTCATATAAGTACTTATGATTTTTCTACATTATATACAACTTTACCAAACAACTTTATCAAAGACAAGCTTACTGCTCTCATTCAAGAAACTTTTGCTGGGGAAAATACTACATTTTTGGTCGGTAACAGTATTAGTGTTTTTTACTAACAGCAGTTTGGACAATTACAATAGGTGGACTTGCCATGAACCACTTATTTTTCTATTAGATAACATTTTCGCCAGGTATGGAACTACCGTTTATGGACAAATTGTTGGTATCCCAAAGGGTACAAACTGTGCACTCCTTGTCGCAGATTTGTTTTTATATTGCTATGAAAGAGATTTCATGTAGAGTCTTTCATCAGATACCCAGGCAGATGTTATAGAAGCCTTTAATGACACCTATCAGTATCTGGATGACATATTGAACATTGACAACCCTTTCTTTTCTACTATGGTTAATAATATATATCCTAAACAACTTCAACTTAACAAAACTAATATTTCTGATACTAACGCTTCTTTTCGATTTACATCTCTCTATAGAAAATGGTTGAATAATTAGCAAAATCTATGGCAAGAGAGATGATTTTAATTTTGATATTGTTAGTTATCCCCAAGTTCCCCGAGCAACTTCTTATGGGGTCTATGTGTCTCTACGTATTTGTTTTTCTAGAGCTTGTACTCAAGTTGAGGACTTTATTCGTAATCTTTGTAGAACTAAAAAGCTACTCCATCAGGGTTACCATTACCATAAACTTTGTAAAACATTTGCAAAATTCTATTATCGTAACCCTGATCTTCTTTCAAAATATGAAAGTCATTTAAGCACTCTTCTGCGACAATGAATATCACAACCCCGACTTCTATGGTGACTTGATTTACAAACTTTGTAAGATCCTTGGTCATGATCACTATCATATTATCTTTGTTAAACTTGTTAAAAGGTTAATTAAAAGAGGTTATGACCCTATCATTTTGTAACGCACTGCAAGCTTGGTGGTGGACCCATTGACCATTCGCCATTATGCTTTCCTCTTTGTGCGATGACCGGACAGGCTGTGGACCCTATGATGATGTCTACCTAAAGCCCAAAAGGATGGTGACATTTGATTTTTTGTGCAATCTTGTCGTGTCATTCCCTAAATGGTTAAATCTCTTGTTGCTCTGGCTTCTGCCAAGTCATTGAGCATCTTCTTTGTGGCTTTCTAGGCTATTGTTTTTGTATTTATATACACAGGAGCATCTTTGTGTTTTACTTATATTGCCTATTAATGCTGCCTTGTTGGTTAGAGAATAGTTCATGGTGGGGATTTCTTAATTACATTGTCCTTTTTGTATTTGCGATGTCATATTCCTTATTAACATTGCCATTCATGTTTGTCTTTTTGCATGTTTTGGAGTTTACTGTCTGTTCTGTGAAAGCTGCATTTCCTGTTCGACTTTTATACTTATTTTGGAAGGAAAGGATTTAAACTGCTGACTGAAACTCAAGTTTTATGAGGAAATCATTAGTGACCTTAACAGTGAGGGTTATAGTTTTATGATGGCAATTTTCTTTCAGCTTATTTTGTAACCTTAAAGGTGAAATATGGCGTGTCTTTTGAGTATATATTCGGAAATATATATATATAATATACAATCTATGCAAATCTTACACTTATTGGTTGTCCCGTTTCCTCACAGTAGCCAATTTTATCTCATAGCGCACACGCTTCGAGTTTCGCCCTGGTAAGTGTCACGTGATCCTGTGACGTCATTGGTACCAAACGATTAGCCGTGTCGCATTGAGTTGTATAGTATTGTCTATGTAGGATTACGTTTTATGGTACTTGTTAAAAATGCCGTGTGCTGTTGCTGGGTGAAACAGTTTGCATAAAGAAGGACAAGATAATAACCTAAGTTTCTTTCGTTTCCCTAATCGAGATAATGATATATTAAGATCTGAAGTGTGGTTAGACCGTTACCGAAGAAAATCGCCCCACTCGTCGAGAAAGTGGGAACCTACGAAAGACGCGCGAGTTTTTAGCAAACATTTTGAGTTGACTTCGTGGGAAGTCCATCCTTTGGTTTCATTATCTTTGAATTTGGAGAACGAAAGGCCATGCATATTAAAAGCAACAGCGGTACCACTATAAAAATGAGAAGTGCATTACCCGCCGTCTCCAAGCAAGTTGTATTCGCCTATTCGACCGGCGTTGAGGAGGAAATTCATACATGAAGTAAGATAGAAATTTATGTTCAATTATCTTAGTACCTCATCGGGTATACGTATGATAATTTGAAGAAAGGTGTATAGTCTTAGATCTTTATATACACCGTGAATGTTTAGCTGTTGAATTAGAAGCATGCGTCTTTACGTGAATCAATGAAGAGTTGACGGCGCCAATAATATGTAGCTGTCATTTTTTAAAATATTGCTAAGAACGTTCAGCATATAAATTTAAATGAATCCGGTGAAATAAACACTGTGTCTTTGTTCCCAAATTTTAATTTTAATAATTTTAAATTATAAACCCCTTCTGCCAATAGTGTTATAAATATATATTATCAACATATATAGGTCTATGGATTTGAAAAAAAATACAAAATGTTTCATGGATATCTATTACAAGGCAGAACATTAATAATATTACTAGCTTTTATATTAATTCAGTAATGTTTTATGGCAAAACAACAACAATAACGCCTCTTAGCTCGTGCAATAAGTAAAACAAGTGTAATAGAATAATATACTTTATATTATGGTAATTGCATATGTTTGGTCTGTTTTCGATCTGTATATCAGGAGTAAGTATACATGAGTAAGTATACTTACTAACTGTCTATATCGTGCTCATAATACATTTGGCTATATTATTTAAATCATAGTATTTTTCTGTCTTTGTGCGCGACAATTAGAGCTCGCATATCATGTGATATATCCGTCTTGTGCAATACGCGTCTGCCCTCGGCGGTATTACACTGCTCAAGTAATTGCAATAAACAGGTAAATATATCATAAAACTAGGTTTCCCTAAATGGTGCGTGCTTTTGTGATATACCGACGTATGTACCCTAATTAGGCTGTACTTCAATAGTGCACCGCAGTATTTGATTAGTCTATATCGATATTTGGGGTCAGTGGAGACTAGAGAGCGTGTCATATTACAAACACCGCTCCTAGAGTGTTTGGTGTTAATGGCGACTTATGGCAAATATATAATACTATAGAAATTATATGCTGTTTCATTTATTATTGTTTTCATTAATTTTTTATCAATTATGGATAATATCTAATAAATATATTTGTTCCATGTCTACTTATCGGCAAAAAAAATCTGACGCTCGTATTTAGACCAAGTCCATTCATTCGGAATATACTACATTTCGCGGTTATTGTGTATGTACCAAGATATTGCAGTGTTGCGGGTGACTTACTGTCAGATTTCGATGAAAACAATGTTTACGTTGTTTTTTGTTTGTTGTTGCTGTCAGTGTATAAAGACACTATTTTGTTAGATTAGTGAATAGTGTAATGAACCGCTGAACGTAACGAATGACATGACACGATAGTCTTTACAAGCTCTCCATTTGCACCGCGTTCGACTTCATCATCAGTTAATGAATCCGATGTATTTACGTCCTCAGACACGTATTCTGGCTCAAAATCGTAAGGTTGCACATTGTGTAACCGTCTTATCACGGGCATTTCCTCTGACTCGGTATCATGATCGCTTAATTATCTCATTTTCACACAAGGTATACTGTTTTGCGTTCAGTCCCAATGTAAACAAAAAATAGTTTGTTCCCAATGACGTCACTTCCGGTAATTCGCGCAAGAGTTTTTCCCCTTAGATTTTTTTCGATATTTTAGCAATGCCTGTTCGCCTGTTCGATTTTTATCTTTAAAAACATATTTTTACTGAACATACATCAATGGCATAGTAATAATCGTATTTATAATGATATTTAATACTTAAAAACATATCAAAAGCGGATTTGTTGATTTAGGACCAATTTCTGCTTTAACATTGGATACGGGTACCTGAAAAATAATTAAAAGCTTTGTATTTTGAGTCAATTGTTTCAAGAAAGTTTGGTCGGAAAAAAACAACAAAAGGAACTCAAATTAGTGAGGAGAAATTAGAACCATCACTGAAGGTGATGAATACCCCCGCTTTTTTTTTTTATAGCTGATGTGGACGGGCAAAATCAAGAAAAATAAATTGCTAAAATATCTGTTAATTTTTTAATGTGAACAAAATTATAAGTAAAACAAAGGTCCAAAATTGTGTAAATAAAAATATAATTGAAGATTCAAAAAACCGTTGATGCAGAGACACATATCATTACGTGTGAACTTTATGTCAAGTGTAATAACAATGCATTAAAAGTTTTAAAGTGAAAACCACATGAAATTCATTATAAAGTGAAACATTCCAAGTAAAATAAAGGGCCATCATTCTGTAATAAATTAGGCATCAACAATGTGTGATGTAGAGTGACATAAGGTAATCAGTTATGTGTACATGAAGTTTGGGAATAATCAATTCAAAAATGTTACGTGACGGGATTCCTATGTAGCTCACACTTCACTTTGTGAATGCGGGGGAATAATTAGCCTAGGTACGACACATTAGGGATGATTCTTGGTATAATAATGCACAGTGGTGTACAATCAATATTACCTTGAAGTCCTTCTCAAGTTGCTCTTTGGAATACTTGTTTCTTGCCTTGGCACAGAGGATTTTTATTTGCTGTTCCTTATCAAAAATATCATTGTCTAGTATCCCAATCTGTAAATAGAAAACAAACAAGAAATGTAACCGGTAAATGACAAATGCCCCCATTTGGCCTTTGACCTTGAAGTGGGACATTGACCTTTGAGGTAATGACCCCATTCGTGTGCGTAGGTCCAACCATTCTCTAGTTATTGATCGGACATCTATTTGATAGTCAATGTCACCGCAACCTTGACCTTTGACCTAGTGACCCCAAAATCAATAGGGGACATCTGCTTGTCATGACCAACCATCCCTCCAAGTTTGAGGAACCTAGGTCCAACCATTCTCTAGTTATTGATCGGACATTGTTTTGATAGTCAATGTCACCGCAACCTTGACCTTTGACCTAGTGACCCCAAAATCAATAGGGGTCATCTTCTTGTCATGACCAACCAACCTTCCAAGTTTGAGGACCCTAGGTCCAACCATTCTCTAGTTATTGATCGGACATCGTTTTGATAGTCAATGTCACCGCAACCTTGACCTTTGACCTAGTGACCCCAAAATCAATATGGGTCATCTACTTGTCATGACCAACCATCCTTCCAAGTTTGAGAACCCTAGGTCCAACCATTCTCTAGTTATTGATCGGACATCGTTTTGATAGTCAATGTCACCGCAACCTTGACCTTTGACCTAGTGACCCCAAAATCAATAGGGGTCATCTACTTGTCATGACCAACCATCCTTTAAAGTTTGAGAACCCTAGGTCCAACCATTCTCTAGTTATTGATCGGACATCGTTTTGATAGTCAATGTCACCGCAACCTTGACCTTTGACCTAGTGACCCCAAAATCAATAGGGGTCATCTACTTGTCATGACAAACCATCCTTCCAAGTTTGAGGACCCTAGGTCCAACCATTCTCTAGTTATTGATCGGACATCGTTTGTGACACAGACACGCACGCAGAGAAACAGACAGACAGACAGACTGACAGACAGAAAGCACAAAATCAATATGGCTCCCCTACCACACAAAGTGTGGAGGAGCCATCATAAAACTAAAAAAATAAAATAAAAAAAATAAAAAATAAAAAGAAAGTCATAAAATGAAGGCCCTATCGTATGACAAGGCAAATTATAGCATTTTTAACAAAATCAAGGGTCATATCTACACTGTTACTGGTTTGATCTGGTTGGTTTTTCGAACTTGACCAAGCAAGCATTAATAGACAATAACAATCTGATAAAGTTTGGTAAAGATCGAATGAAAAATCTTAACGAGGCAAAATATATCATTTTGAAATCAAGGGCCACAACTCCGCTGTTACTCGTCCGATATGAATGGTTTTCGAACTTGTCCGAGCTTTCATTGATATTAACAATCTGATAAAGTTTGGTAAAGATCGGATGAACAATGAAGCCCCTATCGTCTTAACGAGGCAAAATATAGCATTTTTAACTAAATCAAGGGCCATAACTCCGCTTTTACTAATCCGATACGGCTGTTTTTCGAACTTGTCCGAGCTTTTATTGATATTAACAATCTGATAAAGTTTGGTAAAGATAGGATGAACAATGAAGCCACTATCGTCTTAACGAGGCAAAATATAGCATTTTTAACTAAATCAAGGGCCATAACTCTGCCGTTACTGGTCCGATATGGCTGGTTTTCAAACTTGTTTGAGCTTGCAACGACTTTAACAATCTGATAAAGATTGGTAAAGATCGGATGAACAATGAAGCCCCTATCATCTTAACGATGCAAAATATAGCATTTTTAACTAAATCTAGGGCCATTACTCCGCTGTTACAAGTCCGATATGGCTGGTTTTCGAATTATTTCGACCTTTTATTGATATTAACAATGTGTTAAAGTTTAGTAAAGATAGGATGAAAAACAAAGGCCCTATCGTCTTAACGAGGCAAAATATAGCATTTTTAACTAAATCAAGGACCATAACTCCGCTGTTACTGGTTTGATCTGGCTGGTTTTCGAACTTGTCCGAGCTTTCATTGATATTAACAATGTGGTTAAGTTTGGTAAAGTTTAACATGAATAACATGTATAACATGTATGAAATAATCATAGAATAGGTTCCGAAAAAACAGGTTTCGTTTATATACACACATTGACAGTTTATCATAAACTTGTTTGAAACACTGCTTGTGTAAATATGCATGATGTTACTGGTTGAGACATTGGGTGATATTAAATGAAATAAGGAGTGAAAGAGAGGGAGTAAGAGTTGAAAGCATGAGTGTTAAACAAAATAAATAATTTATGACAGATTTTGATGGCTTTTTCTACTACCTATGCATATGAATGTAATTGCTAGCTTATTTTTTTTTTTATTTATTTATTTCTTTTTTTCTTTTTTAATGTTAGTTTAAGTTTTCAAGTTTATAATGCTAGCTTAATGTTTCAACTTTATAATGCTAGCTTAAGTTTTCAACTTTATAATACTAGCTCAATGTTTCAACTTAATAAGTCATAATCTTAAACATTTGGGTTCATTGTTATACATTTTGACTGCCCAGGTAAAATGGGTTTGTGTGAATAAACACGAATTAGTTCACTTTCACTTGAATGTCAAGGTTTGGTAATTGAGATACTCAATATTTATAGTTGAATGTGGATAAAATAATAAATATTAAAATTTGATTACAATAATCTTTACTATAACAGTATTTACTGAGTCCATCACTTAGTTTAACACAGCCAGAGAACGAAAGAGATGAAAAAGAGATGCTGTTGTCATATTAGAAAAACAGACATTGTTGTGTACATTATTTTGAACATTGTTATTTTAGTCAAAAGTAAAGAAAGCGCTCTTTATACAGTTACTATATGCAATCAAGAAAACAGACACAGGTCATGGAACATCAAGCTTTTAAGATTCAATATTCATGAAGTCGATACAAACTATACATTTAACCTACACTATTTATTAAATTATGAGTGATATACAATTTGGAAGTATGAATTGTAGGGGTTTATATTCTGATCAAGTAAAGAGGAGGGACATTTTTTCAAGGTGTAGTGATAGATATGATATTACTTTTCTTGTTGATACACATTCAACTAAAGAGATAGAAAACAAATGGAGGACTGAATGGGGCTGTGATGCAATATTTTCTTCATTCTCAAGCTCAAGTAGGGGTACCGCAATATTGTTAAACAATAAATTTAGTTACAAAATTAACAATGAATTCATAGATAATTTGGGAAATTTCATAGTGTTAGATATTACAATTCAGGAGCAAAGAATGACTTTAGCTGTAGTGTATGGACCAAATGAAGACAAGCCGCAATTTTTTCATGATTTCTTTACTGTTGTTGAAAGCTTTGGTAACACTTCTTATATTATTGGTGGGGACTGGAATGTGCCACTAAATTATGATATGGACACATACAATTACAAACACAAAAATAACATAAAATCAAATAAAACACTTTAAAGTATTATTGAAAGTTTAGACTTACATGACATCTGGAGAATATTTAATGACAATGTTAAAAGATATACTTGGAGAGGGCCTTTTAATAAGATGGCACGTTTAGATTATTTTCTTGTATCATCTGACTTTCAAGACTGTGTCGAAAAATGTTCAATTGATATTTCTTATAAATCGGATCATTCAGCAATTTCAGTTAATTTTTTATTCATTGACCAAAAACGAGGCCGTGGCACATGGAAATTCAATAACAGTCTACTAACAAACATTGAATATGTTAATACTATCAAACAAACTATTGCTGAAACCATAGAACAATACAGATTGGATAATGAAAATGAACAGCAAGAAATTGAATTTAGCATAAATGACCAACTATTTTGGGAGACTCTTAAAATCATGATTAGAGGTAAAACTATTTCATTTGCTTCATTTTTAAAAAAGGAAAAAAATAAAAAATAAAATGAAATAGAAGCTAAAATCAAAAGGTTATATGTTTTAATAGATAATGGTGATTTCTCAGTTAATAATGAAATTGATCAGTTACAGATAGAATTAAAAACAATTCGCGATGAACGAATAAGAGGAATTATTTTAAGAACAAAAGCGAAATGGAAAGTTGAAGGAGAAAAATCCACTAAATATTTTTGTAATTTAGAAAAGAGACAATACACAGAAAAATTAATACCAAAACTTATTAAAAATGACGGACATGAAACAACTGACTTAAAAGAAATACTAACTGAACAGAAATACTTTTATGAAACTCTTTATAGTTCTAAACCTTCTACATCGCGGGAACACGAAGAATCTTTTTTTGACACAAATAATCCACTTTTAAATAAACTTAACGAAGAAGAACGGGATTCATTAGAGGGACATCTTAGTGTACGTGAATGTTTAAATGTTTTAAAAAATATGAAAAATGATAAATCGCCTGGATCTGATGGCTTTACGGCAGAATTTTATAAATTCTTTTGGAACGATATTGGTTCTTTTCTTGTTAAATCATTGAACTATGGATATCATATTAAGTCTTTATCAATAACACAAAGACAAGGTGTCATCACTTGTCTCCCAAAAGAAGGTAAATCAAAAACGCACTTAAAAAACTGGAGGCCTATCTCGTTATTAAATGTGGATGGAAAAATTGCATCCTCAGCTATTGCCACTCGAATAAAATCAGTACTCTCAAAATTAATATCTGAAAGTCAAACAGGATTTTTAAAGGGAAGGCAAATTAGTGAATCTACTAGGCTAATATCTGACCTTATTTTAAAATGTGAAGAAGACAATATACCAGGTCTCCTTGTTTTACTAGATTTTGAAAAAGCATTTGACTCTTTGGAATGGAAATTCATTGAAAAATGTTTACGTTTTCTTAATTTTGGAGAGTCCATTTTAAATTGGTTTCATACATTTTATAATAATGTTTCGAGTTGCGTCCTGAATAATGGCCATTGTTCTGAGTTTTTCCCTATTCAACGAGGTGTCCGACAGGGAGATCCCCTTTCTCCATATCTTTTTATCATGTGTTGAATTTTTAAGTGCTGCCTTGAAAAATCACCCTGATATTAAAGGTATTCGAATAAAAGATTCAGAATATTTATTAAATCAATATGCGGATGACTCCTCTCTATTTCTAGAAGATGACGAAATTTCTCTTAATACTGCACTTCAGTTAGTAGATAAGTTTTACCTTTGCTCAGGATTAAAAGCAAACTTCGATAAAACTCAAATTATATGGATAGGCTCAAAAAAAGGTTGTCGTGACAAAATACGTACTGAGAAACCAGTTATATGGAACTTCAAAGGCAATTTTAAACTATTAGGGATAACATACAACTTAGAAAAAGACAATTATTTTATAAACAACTACCTCACTAAACTAACAAAAATTAAAAATATATTGAACGATTGGTCCTTCAGAAATCTTACCCTTATTGGCAAAACAACGATTATAAAAACACTCGCTCTTCCAATCATTATTGATTGTCTAACTGTTCTTCCTGACCCACCGGAACATATATTTGATGAATTCCAAATTACATTGTTTAATTTCTTATGGTCTGGTAAAAATGACAAAATTAAACGAACAGTCATGATAAATCAGATTGAAAATGGTGGTTTAAAAGTGCCACATATCAAATCATTAAGTCATTCATTGAAACTTGTATGGGTGAAAAAACTTTTAGACCCAGCAACATTCTCACCATGGAAAACCCTTATTTTAAATGAGCTAGAACCGTTCGGTGGTTATAAACTATGGTATCTCCATAAAGACGGAATCCTTAAACTAGCAAGTTATCAGAACAGTTTCTGGCAAAATGTAATGAAATCTTGGGCACTTTTAGATAGTGAAAACACCAAAAACACACATACAGATATTTTATCAGAACCTATATTTTATAATTCAAATATTGTGTTAAACTGGGACTTAAACCGCTTTAAAGTGTTAAGTCAACACTCAGTATTCTTCATTAACGATCTTGTAAATGAACGGTGTGAGTTTTTATCTTTTAATGATTTCTCAACTAAATACAATGCACGCATTCCATTTACATCTTACTATGGAATAATTAATGCAATCCCTAATGAATGGAAAACATGTATTAAGAATAAAACTAGAATTGAACATCCTTTAAATAAAAATATTCATAAACTAAAATTAGCAAAAAAAGTAAATCAATTGTTTTATGAAGACTTTTTAAAATCAGTAAGCTTAACACCCAATAACTCGCAAGAAAAATGGAACAAAGAACTCGGAATAACCTTAAAGGGGTTGATGCATTATTTCCAAACACAGTTTATCTTAAAGGGCTCTGAAAAACTTGAACAAAGCTGAAAGAATTATCAAAATGCCATGAAAAATAAAGGAGATATGACCTATTGAAAATTTGCAAATAACATAAATGGAGGCGGCCATCTTTGAACGATGACGTCATCGCGCCGTTTTACCATATATGGCATATCGATAAAATGTATTTTAAAGCAAAGAAAATCACTGCAAATGAAAAATAATACTAAAATGTATACATTTTACATCTTTATATTTATTTTTAATCAATTTGCAGTGGTTTTCTTTGCTTTAAAATAAATTTTGTCAATATGCTATATATGGTAAAACGGCGCGATGACGTCATCGTTCAAAGATGGCCGCCTCCATTTATATTCTTTGCAAATTTTCAATAGGTCATATCTCCTTTATTTTTCATGGCATTTTGATAATTCTTTCAGCCTTTTTCAAGTTTTTCAGAGCTCTTTAAAATAAACTGTGTTTGGAAATAGTGCATCAACCCCTTTAACAAACGAAGACTGGAATTTTCTATATCAACACACTTTTAAAATAACCGATGATACTTACCTACAAAGTCTTCAATTTAAAATACTTCATCGTATTTTGTTTACCAATACCAAATTGTATCAATGTAAAATGTCAGAAACAGAACTATGCACTTTTTGCAACAACTCAAAAGAAACTGTTTCACATCTATTTTTTGAATGTATGTATTCAAAGAATATACTGCTAAGATTGTTTGAACAAATTAAGAATCTTTGCGGAATTTCTATTGAATTAAGACCCGAAGAGGTCCTCCTTGGTTTTAAACAGCATGAATATGTTTTAAATTCGATTATTAATATTTGTTTCCTTGTCTATAAAAGTTATGTCTATTCAAGCAAATTGAAAAAATGTCTCCCAAACTATGATGTTTTTATTGAACATCTGAAAAGATATAAACACTTGGAATTATTCTCATCATTCATGTACTCGATACCAAAATCTAATGCCATAAAGGTGAGATGGAACATAATTAGCCAACTGTTTAATTAGGATAGTCAAGTAAAATTACCCCTTTGGTATATCTAGGTATATGTATGTATATATGTATGTATGTGTGCATATGCATGTATATATATGTGTATGTATATATGTATAAGTATGTAATATTAATAGTTAATTTAGTGTAGGTTTGTACTGACTTCATTTATTTCGTTATTTTGGTTTTTGCTCTTTTTGAAATTCATTTATCTTGACCGGTTTATATTATATATTCTTTCCGTTTAACAAGTTTTATCAGCTATATATATATATATGAATGCAACTGTATATGTAAGTACACAATGTGTCTGAAATAAAAGTATTAAAAACAAAAACAAAAGTTTGGTAAAGATAGAATGAAAAATGAAGGCCCTATAGTCTTAACGAGGCAAAATACAGCAATACAGCATTTTTAACTAAACCAAGGGCCATAACTCCGCTGTTACTTGTCCGATCTGGCTGGTTTTCGAACTCATCCAAGCTTTCATTGATATTAACAACCTGTTAAAGTGTGGTAAAGATTGGATGAAAAATGAAGGCCCTATCGTCTTAACGAGACAAAAGTTAACGCCGACGACGGTCGACAGACTGACGACGGATGACAGACGGACGACGGACAACTCGGCATCCCATAAGCTCTGCTGGCCTTTCAACAAATCAAGGTCATTACTAACAAGATCTAGCTGGTTTTCGAACTTGTTCAAGATTTCATTGATATAGACGCGCTTTGCCCAAGTAGACATCATACTGAGGCTTCCTGCCAAATTTTGTAGAAATCCAAAAACAATAATAATAATAATATAAAAAGAAGTTAAAAAATCTGGTAAAGTTTGGTAAAGGTTAGATGAACAAGAGGTCAATGACCTTGAAGGTCTACTGATTAGATTTTGATTTCAGGAAGTAGTCGCTACAAACTTGTTTTTTGAAAATGTATTTGAAAAGGCCATCTTGAATTTCCGACCGACCTGAAATTTTGCTAGGATCAATAAGACACCAAGAGCAACATTCCTGTCAAGTTTCATGAAAATCCGTCAGGTAGTTTCAGAGGAGTAGTCGGATACAAGTTTTCATTATATAACTCTATGTAAACAAAGATTCCGCTGACAGCAATGTTTATATCGAATCAAAACGATTTTTGACAAGGACCAACATCATGTCATGCTAATCATTTTAGAAAAAGTCCCATATCAATATCACTTATAGTTTTCAAGAAGTAGTCGCTACAAACTTGTATTATGAAAATCTATTTTTAGCCATGGTGGCCATCTTGAATTTCCGGCCGACCTGAAATTTTGCTAGGATCAATTAGACATCAAGAGCAACATTCCTGTGAAGTTTCATGAAAATCCGTCAAGTAGTTTCAGAGGAGTAGTCGCTACAAGTTTTCATTATATAACTCTATGTAAACAAAGATGGCCACTGGCAGCCATGTTTAATCTCGAATCAAAATAATGTTCGACTCGGATAACCATCATGTCATGCTGATCATTTTAGAAAATCCCATATCAATATCACTTATAGTTTTCAAGAAGTAGTCACTACAAACTTATTTTTTAAAAATCTATTTTTAGCCGTGGTGGCCATCTTGAATTTCATGCCGATCTGAAATGTTGCTAGGATCAATTAGACATTAAGAGCAACATTCCTGTAAAGTTTCATGAAAATCCGCCAAGTAGTTTCGGAGGAGTAGTTGCTACAAGTTTTTACTATATAACTCTATGTAAACACAGATGGCCGCTGGCAGCCATGTTTAACGTCGAATCAAAACGATTTTCGACAAGGACCAACATCATGTCATGCTGATCATTTTAGAAAAAGTCCCATATCAATATCACTTAGAGTTTTCAAGAAGTAGTCGCTACAAACTTGTTTTTTAACAAGAGGTCAATGACCTTGAAGCTCTACTGATTGATTTTGATTTCAGGAAGTAGTCGCTACAGACTTGTTTTTTTAAAAAAAATTTTTAGCCGTGGTGGCCATCTTGAATTTCCGGCCGACCTGAAATTTTGCTAGGATCAATAAGACATCAAGAGCAACATTCCTGTGAAGTTTCATGAAAATCTGTCAAGTAGTTTCACAGGAGTTGTCGCTACAAGTTTTCATGATATAACTCTATGTAAACAAAGATGGCCGCTGACAGCCATGTTTAACGTCAAATCAAAATAATGTTTGACTCTGATAACCGTCATGTCATGCTGATCATTTTACAAAAAGTCCCATATCAATATCACTTATAGTTTCAAGACCGCTACAAACTTTTTTTTTAAAAATCTATTTTTAGCTGTGGCGGCCATCTTGAATTTCTGGCCGATCTGAAATTTTGCTAGGATCAATAAGACATTAAGAGCAACATTCCTGTAAAGTTTCATGAAAATCTGCCAAGTAGTTTCAAAGGAGTAGTCGCTACAAGTTTTTACTATATAACTCTATGTAAACAAAGATGGCCGGGCAGCCATGTTTAACGTTGAATCAAAACAATTTTTGACAAGGACCAACATCATGTCATGCTGATCATTTTAGAAAAAGTCCCATATCAATATCACTTATAGTTTTCAAGAAGTAGTCGCTACAAACTGGTATTTTGAAAATTTATTTTTAGCCGTGGCGGCCATCTTGAATTTCCGGCCAACCTGAAATTTTGCTAGGATCAATTAGACATCAAGAGCAACATTCCTGTGAAGTTTCATGAAAATCCGTCAAGTAGTTTCAGAGGAGTAGTCGCTACAAGTTTTCATTATATAACTCTATGTAAACAAAGATGGCCGCTGGCAGCCATGTTTAACGTCGAATCAAAACGATTTTCGACAAGGACCAACATCATGTCATGCTGATCATTTTACAAAAGTCCCATATCAATATCACCTATAGTTTTCATGAAGTAGTCGCTACAAACTTGTTTTTTAAAAACCTATTTTTAGATCTGGCGGCCATCTTGGATTTTACATCAACATGAATTTTTGCTAGGATCAACTAGACTTCATGGGCAACATTTCTGTAAAGTTTCATGAAAATCCATTCAGTAGTTTCAGAGGAGTAGTCGCTACAAAAAAAAGTTTACGGACAGACGGACGGACGACGGACGCCGCACCACGGCATAAGCTCTGCTGATCTCTGATCAGTAGAGCTAAAAATCTTTTTTTAGCCGTGGCGGCCATCTTGAATTTCCGGCCAACCTGAAATTTTGCTAGGATTAGTGTGTTAAAATACACGTTTAATGCTCTTTTGAAATTTTTCGTATTGGCGAGCATCAACGTGTATTGATTATTGCACATTTTACGACTGGACTTTCCCAACGGAATCTGTTGGGAATGTTTCACGCTTTTAAACAGCATTGTTTGTACATTATATATGCACAGGTTGAAAGAAGATTTTTTTTTGAGTCGATATGTGTTTCAAAATTCACCTGCCATGATGAAATATCTCAGATTATCCAAATTTATGTGGATGGGGAATTTGAATACTAGTGACAGTTATTGTTTTCGTAAACAAAATCACCATGTTCAGCTCTACCAAACACACAACGATTTCTTTTTATAAAGCACAACGTCCCATCCTAGCTCAACTAAATTTGGGACTTGGTTTCCTTATAGTATGTTGTAAAGGTTTGCTTAAGTAATGTTGCCTCCCGCAAATTCTGGGCTCACATGGAACCCAAATTGTGACGGCCCATAACATGTGCAATAAAGGCAGATCTAGGTTTGCATGTAAGCTGGTGTATATATAGTTATAATTTTGGTTTGGAATCTTATATCATTATGCATCTTATTTGTACTTCACCCATATTTGGGCATGAGCTCCCTCCTCCGCACCCACCACCCCCACCCCACACACACCCCTCTCCCCCTCCATTTTTTTTTTTACATATTTCTGTTGTTTTGGTCAATTCTTACACATATAGCTATGTTGCCCCCCTCCCGCCCCCTTTCCACCTTCCTCTACACCCCCTCACCCCCCCCCCCACACCCACGCCCACACACACTCGACACTCATTATTTATTTTTTTACATATTTCTGTGTAGTTTTGGTCAATTCTTACAAATGTAGCTATGTTGCCCCCACCCCCACGCCCGCCTTCCAACACCCCAGGGCCTCTCCCCACCCACACTCGAAACTCAATTTGTTTATTTATTTGTTTACATATTTCTGTGTTGTTTTGGTCAATTCTTACACATATATCTATGTTACCCCGCCCCTACTCTCGTCCCCGCCCCCGCACAATCCCCCGGCACCCCGCCTCCCCCCGACTCTCAACTAATTTCTGTATTGTTTTGGTCAATTTTTACACATATAGCTATGTTGCCCCGCCCCCACCGACTCGAATCTCTATTTTTTCTTCATATTTCTTTGTTGTTCTGGTCAATTCGTACACATATTGCTATGCCCCCCGCAACCCCTACACCCCCCCCCCCACCCCCACCCCCAGACTAAACTATATATTTTTTTATATTTCTGTATTGTTTTGGTAAATTTTATTATCTCTACTGGCCAAGTTCGAAAACCAACCAGATTGGACCAGTAACGGCGGAGTTACGGCTCTCGAAACTCGATATATATATATATATATATTTTTTTTTTTTACATATTTCTGCACTAGCGGATCCAGAGGGGGGTGGGGGGGCGCCCCCCTAAAAATCCCGGATCATCCATGTTACTGTAGATAAAAAATCAAAAAAATTCGATGCACGCCCTCAGTATAAAAAAATTCTCGCTCGCTCTACGCATAATGACTAATGGGTGCTTTAATTAACACATTGTTATATCCTTTTATTTGAAAACGGACTTTTTTTATTCACACATGTATGTCCATGTTACTGTAGATAAAATATCAAACAATTTCGATGCACGCCCTCAGTATATTTTTTTTTTCGCTCGCTCAACGCATAATGGCTAATGAGTGGTTTAATTAACACATTATTAAATCCTTTTATTTGAAAACGGACTTTTTTTTATTCATACATGTATGTCCATGTTACTATAGATAAAATATCAAACAATTTCGATGCACGCCCCCAGTATAAAAAATCTTCTCGCTCGCTTCGCTCGATCTACGCATAATGACCAATGAGTGGTTTAATTAACACATTTTTAAATCCTTTTATTTGAAAACAGACTTTTTTTATTCATACATGTATGTCCATGTTACTGTAGATAAAATATCAAACAATTTCGATGCACGCCCTCAGTATACATTTTTTTTCGCTCGCTCGACACATAATGACTAATGAGTGGTTTAATTAACACATTCTTAAATCCTTTTATTTGAAAACGGACTTTTTTTATTCATACATGTATGTCCATGTTACTGTAGATAAAATATCAAACAATTTCGATGCACGCCTTCAGTATAACAACAATTTATCGCTCGCTTATCTCGCTCGATGCATAATGGCTAATGAGTGGTTTAATTAACACATTGTTAACTCCTTTTATTTGAAAACGGACTTTTTTACCCTATCAATGCACTACCGCAACCGTTTTATGAGGCTAGAAACGGACCCGAAAATTGACCAAAATCTTACGCCCCCACTAAGCTGAAATCCTGGATCCGCCCCTGTTTCGTTTTGGTCAATTCTTATGTGGCCCTGCCACCACCCTCCCCCACTCCCCGCCTGCCCCACTTGAAACTCGATTTTTATATATTTTTTACATATTTCTGTGTTGTATTGGTCAATTCTTACACATATAGCTATGTTGCACACCCCCACCCATTACACCCCTCCCCCACCCCCACTGGATTTTATTTTTTTTTTACATATTTCTGTGTTGTTTTGGTCAATTTGTGTTACCCCCACACCCCCACCCCCCAACCATCCCAACACACCATCATCACTACCACCCGAATGTTGTTGTTTTTTGTTTGTTTTTGCATATATCTGTGTTGTTTTGTTTTATCAGTTTATCAATATGTTTCGCCTCACAACCATCCCAACATGTTTTGTTTTTTTTTACATATGACTGTTTTGTTTTGTTTTATCAAATATACAACTATATCAATGGAGGACAGGGTGAGGGAAATTATTTTTTTAATTTGAACGCAATCATTTACATATAAAGCAATTCAGATTAAATTCAGATACACAGATGAAATATCAATAAAAAAAAAAACTGAAATGAGGCCACAATAAAAAATCGCCAGGTATCCCCTCCCTCCCCGAGTTGCCTTTCGACCACATTTTTTTTTTTTAAATGACATCAACTTTGGATTAAAACTGATAAAAACAAATGAAATGTCACACCCTGCCCCAAATTTTACTATAATTTGTATGAGATTCTAACAATATTTTTTATATCGGCCCGAGTTTCTATACCCACTCCCACCCACCACCCCACCCTCACATTGTTTTAGCCTTGTTTTCTGATGGTATATACTGGCTATACCATTTATTATTCTCTGAATAGTCGAGCTGCGCTGTTCTCCTACAGCTCTTGTTTAATATAAATTTCCATATTTTACAGATTGTTTTGTGGGTCGCCCCCTGAATCCACCCGTAAACTCACCCCACCCCCTACACACTAAATGAAATGAACATAACAAAACAAAATAAACAAGCTTAAGTTAAGTCATGGACATACAGTAGGTCTATGGTTAGGTGCTTTTTCCCCCCAGATCAGGCTATAAAACAAACGAGATTTTTTCTTTTTTTCTTTTAGGAGAATGTCTGAAGGGGTAATATATAATAAATATCCCGACACCCTTCGCCCATTACCTTTTGTTAACCTAAGACTTGAAAACTTTATACTAGGTACATTATACACAACGCAGTTTCGTGACACGTTGTCCACAGTGGAAAATATGTACTTATGCGCATGCGCATGCAACGTTGGGAGAGACGCGCACTTGTCAATATATTGTCAATACACATGTATAGCGATCTACAAAAAAACGATATATTATGTAAAATATGCTTCGGAAAAAAATAAAACCGAAAGTAAATGGTAAATAACTTATTATTTTGTTAGATTATCGTCATGGTTTACGCACATAAGTCTGATAAGCTGCTCAATTTCGTTCGAAAATCACATGGGTGTTTGAGCGTTTTTTCCAGTCGGGTTTTTTGCAAAGGAAATTAGGCGTATATGCAGTTACATAGAACGTCAAAATAATAAAAAAAAACTGCATATGAGCCAATTTATTAGGCTATGCTAGGATCAATTAGAAATCAAGAGCAACATTCCTGTGAAGTTTCATGAAAATCCGTCAAGTAGTTTCAGAGGAGTATTCATTACAAGTTTTCATTATATAACTCTATGTAAACAAAGATGGCCGCTGGCAGCCATGTTTAACGTCGAATCAAAACGATTTTCGACAAGGACCAACATCATGTCATGCTGATCATTTTAGAAAAAGTCCCATATCAATATCTCTTATAGTTTTCAAGAAGTAGTCGCTACAAACTTATTTTTTAAAAATCTATTTTTAGCCGTGGCGGCCATCTTGAATTTCCGGCCGACCTGAAATTTTGCTAGGATCAATTAGACATCAAGAGCAACATTCCTGTGAAGTTTCATGAAAATCCGTCAAGTAGTTTCAGAGGAGTAGTCGTTACAAGTTTTCATTATATAACTCTATGTAAACAAAGATGGCCGCTGGCAGCCATGTTTAACGTCAAATCAAAACGATTTTCGACAAGGACCAACATCATGTCATGCTGATCATTTTAGAAAAAGTCCCATATCAATATCACTTATAGTTTTCAAGAAGTAGTCGCTACAAACTTGAATTTAAAAAATCTATTTTTAGCTTTGGCGACCATCTTGGATTTCACATCAACATGAATTTTTGCTAGGATCAACTAGACTTCATGGGCAACATTTCTGTAAAGTTTCATGAAAATCTATTCAGTAGTTTCAGAGGAGTAGTCGCTACAAAAAAAAAGTTAACGGACAGACGGACGGACGGACGCCGCACCACGGCTTAAGCTCTGCTGATCTCTGATCAGTAGAGCTAAAAACCTATTTTTAGATTTGGAGGCCATCTTGGATTTCACATCAACATGAATTTTTGCTAGGATCAACTAGACTTCATGGGCAACATTTCTGTAAAGTTTCATGAAAATCCATTCAGTAGTTTCAGAGGAGGTGTCGCTACAAAAAAAAGTTTACGGACAGACAGACAGACGGACGGACGACGGACGCCGCACCACGGCATAAGCTCTGCTGATCTCTGATCAGTCAAGCTAAAAATGAAGGCCCTATCATATTAACGAGGCAAGATATAGCATTTTTAACAAAATCAAGGGCCATAACTCCGCTGTTACTGGTCCGATCTTGCTGGTTTTCAAACTTGTCTGAGCTTTCATTAATATTAACAGTCTGGTAAAGTTTGGTAAAAATCGGATGAAAATGAAGGCCAGATCGTCTTAAGGAGGCGAAATATAGCATTTTTAACTAAATCAAGGGCCACAACTGTTACTGGTCCGATCTGGCTGGTTTTCGAACTTGTTCGAGCTTCCATTGATATTAACAATCTGGTAAATTTGGTAAAGATCAGATGAAAATTGAAGGCCCTATCGTTTTAAGGAGACAAAAGTTAATGACGGACAACTCGCCATCCCATAAGCTCTGCTGGCCCTTGGCCAGTAGAGCTAACAATTATGGTTCTTATGCACTGCACTTCATCTTATTATTTGAATGGAACTGGGAACACCGTGAATAACAAAACACGTTTACTGAAGCCATCATTTCCACAAGGTAACATTTCATGATCTGCCTACTTTTCAATAATCAAGGGCAATAACTCAATTCTTGTTTAAGGTTGGACGCTTATAAAAGAAGCAGCTAGATCTTACATATTTACAAGTACTACTGTAGTTACAACTTCTCCTCACAAAATGTGAATGGCTATAGATTGCAATAACAGTTATCAAAAGGAAAAGACATTAAATTCACGGTCCGACAAATCACATGCCACAAAATCTGATGTCAGGGCTACCAGAAATTTCTATCGAGAGTCAGTCAGGCTACTACAATTTTGCATGTGTAGGCCCATCAAAATCAGATTTTAGCTCCAATCAACACCACTGTTTTTACAGCTAATTATTCAAAATAAGATTTAAATCCACGCATCCACAATGGAAGAATTTAGTTCCACAAATAACTTGAAGATTTATTTAACAAGAAACGTGGAAATTCCACGAAAACCACGTTGTCCATATAAAATGCTATTAGTAATTTCTGTACTGGTAAGATGAAAATGAAGTAACAAAACTTGTTTTCTTCAAAAAACAGCAAATTACATAAATGGAGATGTTGAAGTTATTGTATTAAAGTAATATAAACATTGTATTAAAGTAATATAAACAGTATACAATATAGAATAAATAGAATGATATGTGAATCACAAACATAAATGCATACACAGTAAATGAGGACTGTAAAAAAAGAAGAGATTTGTCGTAAAAAAAGAAGAGATTTGTCAATAAGGCAAATATAATATACAAGCACAGTAAGTTTCGTAGTAATATCTCATTCCTAACTTAATTGAGTGGAAATCATTTTTCTGTTTTAAGTAACAGTGACCTTGACCCGAGTCACCCCAAATGCAATCCCAGGCTTCCTTTCAATATAAGGTATCTACACAGAAAGTTTCGTTGCCAACTAGTTATTGAACGGAAACCATTTTTCATTTTTTAGTAACAATGACTTTGACCATGACCCCAGTGACCCCAAATGCAATCCAAACCTTCCTTTCCATATAAGCTACCTATCCGGGAAGTTTCATTGCAACCTCATTCCTAACAAAAGTTATTGAGCGGAAACAAAGAGTTGATGACGCTAAAAACTCAAATACTGCCACGCACACTTCTAACGCAATGAAAAATGAGACTGCCTCATGCATTTTGGGCTACAATTTCTGGTACTACCACAAACAAGAGGTCAATGACCTTGAAGCTCTACTGATTGATTTTGATTTCAGGAAGTAGTCGCTACAAACTTGTTTTTTGAAAAAAAAATTTAGCCGTGGCGGCCATCTTGAATTTCCGGCCGACCTGATATTTTGCTAGGATCAATTAGACATCAAGAGCAACATTCCTGTGAAGTTCATGAAAATCCGTCAAGTAGTTTCAGAGGAGTAGTCGCTACAAGTTTTCATTATATAATTCTATGTAAACAAAGATGGCCGCTGACAGCCATGTTTAACATCTAATCAAAATGATTTTTGACAAGGACCAACATCATGTAATGCTGATCATTTTAGAAAAAGTCCCATATCAATATCACTTATAGTTTTCAAGAAGTAGTCGCTACAAAATTGCATTTTGAAAATCTATTTTTAGCCGTGGCGGCCATTGAATTTCCGGCCGACCTGAAATTTTGCTAGGATCAATTAGACATCAAGAGCAACATTTCTGTGAAGTTTCATGAAAATCCGTCAAGTAGTTTCAGAGGAGTAGTCGCTACAAGTTTTCATTATATAACTCTATGTAAACAAAGATGGCCACTGGCAGCCATGTTTAATGTCGAATCAAAATAATGTTCGACTCGGATAACCATCATGTCATGCTGATCATTTTAGAAAAAGTCCCATATCATTATCACTTATAGTTTTCAAGAAGTAGTCGCTACAAACTTATTTTTTAAAAATCTATTTTTAACTGTGGCAGCCATCTTGAATTTCTGGCCGATCTGAAATTTTGCTAGGATCAATTAGACATTAAGAGCAACATTCCTGTAAAGTTTCATGAAAATCCGCCAAGTAGTTTCAGAGGAGTAGTCGCTACAAGTTTTTACTATATAACTCTATGTAAACAAAGATGGCCGCTGGCAGCCACGTTTAACGTCGAATCAAAACGATTTTTGATAAGGACCAACATCATGTCATGCTGATCATTTTAGAAAAAGTCCCATATCAGTATCACTTATAGTTTTCAAGAAGTAGTCGCTACAAACTTGTATTTTGAAAATTTATTTTTAGCCGTGGCGGCCATCTTGAATTTCCGGCCGACCTGAAATTTTGCTAGGATCATTTAGACATCAAGAGCAACATTCCTGTGAAGTTTCATAAAAATCCGTCAAGTAGTTTCAGAGGAGTAGTCGCTACAAGTGTTCATTATATAACTCTATGTAAACAAAGATGGCCACTGGCAGCCATGTTTAACGTCAAATCAAAACGATTTTCGACAAGGACCAACATCATGTCATGCTGATCATTTTAGAAAAAGTCCCATATCAATATCACTTATAGTTTTCAAGAAGTAGTCGCTACAAACTTGAATTTAACAAGAGGTCAATGACCTTGAAGCTCTACTGATTGATTTTGATTTTAGGAAGTAGTCGCTACAGACTTGTTTTTTGAAAATCTATTTTTAACCGTGGCGGCCATCTTGAATTTCCGGCCGACCTGAAATTTTGCTAAGATCAATAAGACATTAAGAGCAACATTCCTGTGAAGTTTCATGAAAATCCGTCAGGTAGTTTCAAAGAAGTAGTCGCTACAAGTTTTCATTATATAACTCTATGTAAACAAAGCAGCCATGTTTAAGGTCAAATCAAAACGATTTTCGACAAGGACCAACATCATGTCATACTGATCATTTTAGAAAAAGTCCCATATCAATATCTCTTATTGTTTTGAAGAAGTAGTCGCTACAAACTTATTTATTTTAAATCTATTTTTAGCTGTGGCGGCCATCTTGAATTTCCGGCCGACCTGAAATTTTTCTAGGATCAACTAGACATCAAGAGCAACATTCCTGTGAAGTTTCATGAACATCCGTCAAGTAGTTTCAGAGGAGTAGTCGCTAAAAGTTTTTACTATATAACTCTATGTAACCAAAGATGGCCACTGGCAGCCATGTTTAACGTCGAATCAAAATAACTTTCCACAAGGATCTACATCATGTCATGCTGATCATTTTAGAAAAAGTCCCATATCAATATCACTTATAGTTTTCAAGAAATAGTCGCTACAAACTTATTTTTTAAAAATCTATTTTTAGCTATGACGGCCATCTTGAATTTCCGGCCGACCTGAAATTTTGATAGGATCAATTAGACATCAAGAGCAACATTCCTGTAAAGTTTCATGACAATCCGCCAAGTAGTTTCAGAGGAGTAGTCGCTACAAGTTTTTACTATATAACTCTATGTAAACAAAGATGGCCGCTGGCAGCCATGTTTAACGTTGAATCAAAACGATTTTTGACTAGGATCAACATCATGTAATGCTGATCATTTTAGAAGAAGTCCCATATCAATATCACTTATAGTTTTCAAGAAGTAGTCGCTACAAACTTATTTTTTAAAAATCTATTTTTAGCTGTGACGGCCATCTTGAATTTCCGGCCGACCTGAAATTTTTCTAGGATCAATTAGACATCAAGAGCAACATTCCTGTAAAGTTTCATGACAATCCGTTAAGTAGTTTCAGAGAAGTAGTCGCTACAAGTTTTTACTATATAACTCTATGTAAACAAAGATGGCCGCTGGCAGCCATGTTTAACGTTGAATCAAAACGATTTTTGACTAGGATCAACATCATGTCATGCTGATCATTTTAGAAAAAGTCCCATATCAATATCACTTATAGTTTTCAAGAAGAAGTCGCTACAAACTTGTATTTTAAAACTCTATTTTTAGCTTTGGCGGCCATCTTGGATTTCACATCAACATGAATTTTTGCTAGGATCAACTAGACTTTATGGGCAACATTTCTGTAAAGTTTCATGAATATCCATACAGTAGTTTCAGCTGTGAAGTCGCTACAAATAAAAGTTTACGGACAGACGGACAGACGGACAGAAGGCCAGACGGACAGACGGACGACGGACGCCGCACCACGGCATAAGCTCTGCTGATCTCTGATCAGTAGAGCTAAAAATCTATTTTTATTTTTGGCGGCCATCTTGGATTTCACATCAACATGAATTTTTGCTAGGATCAACTAGACTTCATGGGCAACATTTCTGTAAAGTTTTATGAATATCCATCCAGTAGTTTCAGAGGAGTAGTCGCTACAAATAAAAGTTAACGGACGGACGGACGGACGGACGGACGGACAGACGGACGACGGACGCCGCACCACGGCATAAGCTCTGCTGATCTCTGATCAGTAGAGCTAAAAATCTAGATTTGTCAGACCCGGTAAATTGTTTACCAATGAAAAAAGAAAAAAGAAAAAAAGAAACAACATTTCACCTTCATACTGATATGAGGGGTTGGCGTGGCGCAGTCGGTAGCGCGGCGGATTTGTAACCGGAGGCCCCGGGTTCAATCCTCCGTGGTGCCACTGAGTTCCGTCGGTGTGTTCTTAGGCAAGACACTTTACCTTAGCCTCGTCCGTCGGATGGGGACGTAAACCGGGCGGTCCCGTGTATCGGTCTATCCTCCGAGCACGTTAAAGAACCATAGGAATCTATTCGATAATAAGAGTAGGGCACGGTTCCCGGATTCCTATGTATCCTTCCCCTCTCTCTGGGGCGGCTCTAAATAACCTATACTGTGTTGATGAGCCGTTAAACAACATTCAATTCAATTCATACTGATATGAATATCAATATTAATGCATTTAAAAATACTTCAAAACAGAAAAAGGCATATTGCAAATGACAATACCTCTTGTTCAGATTCTTTCTTCCTGTTTTTGAGGTCCTGGATCTGAGTCTCGTTCCTCTGTATCTCTTCCCTTTCCTTCTTCAGTTCATCTTTAGTCTTCCTATATTCTTCATGAAAAGACTAAAAAGAAGACAACCGCTTTGATCCATTGTTAAAACAATTAACTTTAGAAACTAGTAACAAATCTTGATATAAACAACATTACATACTAACACATATACACTCTTGCTGGCCAGGATTACTGGAGTTTGTTTGTTTGTTTTTATGTTGTTTACGTCATTTTTAACACACGTAATGTTATCTACGATGGTCTATTTCTTTTTTTGTGGTGGTGGCAGACCACCTACTTTTCCTGGGTAGAACCAGTACTGTACACCTCAAGCCAACCGTAAGAATCGACACTTGCTCGCTTACAAGTCGAGCTCCCTGTGGTATTCGAACCCGCAGCGATGAGAGGCGCGAAGGTTTATTCTGCCAAGTCATTGAGTACCTTCATTGTGGCTTTCTAGGCTATTGTTTTTTTTGTATTATATTTACACGAGCATATTTGTGTTTTACTTATATTGCCTATTGCTGCTGCCTTGTTAGTTAGAGATTAGATTATGGCGGGGATTTCTTTATTTACACTGTCCTGTTTTAATGGGATGACAGTAGGGTAAGTGTGAGGTTTGGTGCACCCTAGAACCGGTTTAAACCCACAGTGGCCTACTTTGCCACTGACAGCTCCAAGGCGGTAGCCCTATTGTCAACCCTTTTGTGTATGTGATATCGTTTGCATTTAATATTACTTTTGCCTTCTTGTTTGTCTGTTTACGTGTTTGTTTTTGTGTTTTGTGGTTGACCGTCCTCCTTGAATGCTACTTTCCCTGTCCGATCTTTTTATATTTCTTTATAACACAACTTCATTAACCCCTCGGCCACGGAAATGTTAGGATTACTTAAGAACAAGAAAAATTACAGGGAGTCTGATGAATGCCCCGGGAAAGCCCTTATTAGTGAGTTAGTTTACTTCAGTATAAAAAAGGGTACAACTCTGCAAAGATTCAAAACAGAGTTATGGATCTTGTGCTCTGCACATTGTTACAAGATGGTTACTCATTGTGGCAAGTTTAAAAGACTAGAATGCCATGGTCTGCATATCGAGCACTATGGTGAAGTAGCCCAGATTGGACTATATTTTGACTTGACCAACACCAATTTCGGTCCCATGAGATATTTTTTCCTTACATACTTAGTATTTAATTAAATTAATGTCATTAACAGAAAGGGACGCATATCGTAGCGCAGACCTGACATGACCTATATTTCATCCAAAGTAGGTCACAGCAATTAGAAATTTTGTATGTGATGTTAGATGCATATATAATTCTAGTGAAGTTAGGTGAAAACCCTGCAAGACAGAAGGAAGATATGCATGTTGAAGCGGAGCACATGTCTGAAGATGTTAGATGAATACAAGATACATTTGGGTGGAGTTTGGTTTTGGGGTTTTGGAAGTTAAAAATCCTGCAAGTAATGAAGAAGATATAAACTAGAACAAATCACTGAAGTGAAGAATAGCCCCGCCTTTTTTATTCTGAGTCAAACAAAGGGCCATACTTCTGTGAAAATTAGGAAATCAACCATGGGTGATGTAGAGGGACATAAGATTATCAGTTGTTATGAGTATATGAAGTTTGAGAACCCATTCAAAACAGTTTGAGAAATGCTAGTAATAAAAACGTGTTACGCCACGTGACGGGACAAAAATGTGTTGGGAGACACGACAAAATGTGTTACGCAATGTGTTACGCAATGTGTACCAATTAAAAACAAGAGGGCCATTTTTGGCCCTAAATCACTCACCAGATGATATTCTCAAAGATGAAAAATTTATCGAACACGCTAATAATTGCATAACAGAATTAGAAAACACAGTCGATGGCATGCCATGACAAATTTCTGCGCTCTCACCTTAAAGTGTTCAGGCCAAGTAAGTGTATAAATGATTATAGGGTGGGTTCTCATCAGTTTCCAAGTTATAACCCGGGGCCATGTCGCTAGGAGTGGGGATAGATCCGGGCCAATACTGGTTGGATGTTTGTATCCATCTGTTCATGCCCATTATGTGTATATATGGTTACAGGGTGGGTATCTAAATGGTTTACAAGTTATGACCCAGGGGCTCTTTCCCCAGAGGTGGGGATGGACCCCGGGGTTGATGCTGGTTGGATCTGTCTCTTCATGCCCAGTAAATGTATAACTGTGGACTGGTTTCAAAGAAGAACATATTTTAAAGTTTTCCCCTACATTAAAGTCTAAGTAACACAAGACTAGTGACCCCTGGGGTGGGGGACTTTGAAACATGGCCTTCATTTGAACAAACTTAAAAGAGGACCATAGCCTTATGGTACATGCAAACATTAGACCTTAAGCTCATGTAGTTTCAGATAAGAGGATTTGTTAAAGATTTTCCTGTATCACTCTATGTAAAACTGTTACCCCGGGGGCGAGGCCAGATTTGACCCCTGGGTCATCATTTGATCAAACTTGTTAGAGGACCATAAGCTTACGCTGCATGCAATATATGCAAGCTCTATAGATACCTTGTGCTTTCAGAGAAGAAGATTTTTTAAGTTTTTCCTTATACGTCTATGTAAAACATGTGACCCCTGATTTGGCCTAAGGGGCATCATTTGAACAAACTTTGTACATGAATATAAGCAACCTCCGCGCAGTGATATTGTAGCCAATAATCCCTGCCACCACACAAATCACGTCACGATAGCTGAGGTCATGTGATTTGCAAAAAAATGGCGATACACTGGTACAGCAAACTCTTGCCGTAACCAACAGGCAATTGGCAATAACAATCGAGAATATGTTGAAAACATTCAACCAGTTTTGGCTTGGGTCCTAGATTTAAATATGTATGTAGGTCTATGCTTGGGTGTAATCTATTAAATTTACGCACAGCTTCTGTAATGTTCTCAACGGAATACATGTTTGTTTACAAGTAACCATGTAACCGATGTTCATATTCGCTAAAACATGATACTTTTTTTAATAAATAAATTATTTTTGTAACAGATACCGTTTTTCACACTATTTTCCTATATTCTGAACAAAGCAAGTTGAAATATTGACCTAAAAATTATTTAACCAAAAAATTAAACTTCAGCTATAAATGTGTGTGGTGGCAGTGATTACTTTAACAGATAGGGGAAGTAACCACTGTGGGGAGTTTGGACTATAAGCAGATGTATAATGCAGTATGAGAACTCTATGCTTTGTGGTTTCAATTTGTTTCCTATAAGACTATGAAAAACATGCAAAATCTCCATATACAAACTTTGGACTACAGGGCACAGCCAATCAGCCATTTATGGCCCTTTGGAACTTCATTTGAACAAATTTGATAGTCTAGGCATTGGCGATCATTTATAAAGAAAAACTGTCAAAACCTGCTCAGCAGTTCTTGAGAAGAGATTTGCGAAGGTTTTAACCGTTTATGGTATTTGCGGCTATCTTGGATGTCGCTTTGACCAAATTTTTAACTTGAAAGCCATTGACCTCAGCTTCATCCATGTGAAATTTAACAGTTTGAAACCATTCTGCAGTTTGCAATTATGCTTTCCTCTTTGATTGTGCAACGACCAGACAGGCGGTGGACTCTATGACAATGTGTTCCCTAAATCCTTTAAGGCGGGAACCATTTGATGTATGTCCTTCACTACGTTTTGTCGTGCCCTTAACGGTTTTCCCCTTGATGCTCTGACTTCAGAGAAGTCATCAAGTACATATGAGATTAGCTTCTTAGTTTTATTTTTTTGATATATTATGTACGTGAACATTTATGTGTTTTTTCTTATTACACCTATCTACGCTTTCTCAAATGTAAGGGGTTAACTCAGCAGGATTATTTTTATTTACACCGTCCTGTTCCTTAGGGATGATGACAGGGTAAGAGTGAGATTTGGTGCACCCTTGGACCGGTTTTAACTCCCCGGTGGTCCCCCTTGCCACTGACCGTTCCAAGGCGGTACCCCTGTTGTCAACTCTTATATGTTGGTGACGTGCTTTTTTACTGAATGTGTTTGTAATCATCTTTGCGTTGTAATACTTGTTGGAGTGACTGTATTCTGTGAATCCTACTCTTCCTGTTGGACCTTTTCCTTGGTAAAAATAGTCCAAGCTGTTTATGAGGAGAAGTTGTTTAAGCAAAGGTTAATGACAGACAAAAAGCAGTCACAATAGCTCACTTTGAGCCTTCGTCTTAAAAGAACTAAAAAATGGCATGCCATTACATTCCAGAAAAACCTGTTATATAACAAGATTTCTGGATTGACAAGACAACAGATGAACAGAGAGACTGACCTTTCATTGCCCTCTATCATTGTTGTTTTTGAGTTCTGCTTCGGACAAGAATTATAAGTATAAAATTACAAAGACGATTAAAATAAGAATTATTTGAATGAAATTCAAATTATAGTTCTTGTGATCTGCACATGCTCTCATTGACCGCTATATTGTGTGAATATTCATTGCAGTCCCGTTAGTAGTTTAGGAGTTTTACTTCGATCTTATTAATAATCGCTGGCAAC